>JAMKCH010015172.1:0-25288 GCA_023653785.1 Ophioderma brevispina | reverse complement strand
TTATTTGGAAAAATTCAACTTAATTTTCAAGTTGCAGTTTCTCTGTACAAACTTACTAGTGTATTTTGCTTGTGTACACAACAGCATCCGGTAGGTTAGCAGTCTGAGGTAAGTTTACGGCGGTCCGGTAAGTATGTAATCTTGTTTCTAAAATTTAAAAAAAAAAAGGTGGCGTAAATTGAAACCAGCGTTTGAAAATTCTCAAGACTTTAATAATATACCGAAAGGCATTATGGGCAAAAGGGATGCGGCCCGTAGCGATTGCGTGTTCACTTTTCCGTGTCTGCGAGCACCGAAGTACCCGACAAAAACGTTCAATTTTCTTGCTAGGTTATATAGGTTCAGATCCAATTGCAATACATATTCAAAACAAAACATAGTAACGGACCCTCTGATGCAAAAATCTCCATAGAACCCCTTCGTTTTCCAGAGATATTTGAAATTTAGTTTCATTTGCATACATTCGCTATGACGGACTGTACTCTCGCCCAGTACTAATTTAGATAATAGCTTTCGCAGTCTGTGACAAGACTACACCATGGGAAATACTTACCGGACTGCCGTATTATAAGGTCAGGTGAAGCAGGGACCCTAAGGCCGACGAACAAGAAAGTAGAAGCACAATGTATGAAATCAGTAGCTCATGATCGCGGTCGTACGTGGCGCAGTGTTATTCACGCTATGTCAATACGTCGTACTGCATGAGTTAGGATTCGCGTCCGGTGTGGCGCTATCACTACAAAACCTGTACGGGCATTTTTACAGAATTTCACCGGGCTGAAGCCTATGACATACTTCCAGTTGAAGCGAGCGATTGGCATGCGCAAACCGGACTTTGACCCAAGATTAACTGTTACGCATGCTCATGAGCAGAAATTGCTCGCTGCGACTGGAAGTATATCATGGGCTTTTTAAATGTTTACAAAATTGGGTCGCACATGTATGACCTTTCACCTGTCTCATGTCACTTGGATTTCCGGTTTGGACTTAGTCTGTGAAGGGAAATTATCGTCCTCTGAAAAGTGCATCAAATTTGCTTTATATTTCTTCCTGAAATCTGCTTAAAACACTTAAGGGTTATAGAGGATAATTGAAGAGAAAGGGCATTCTGCGTACTGCGTGTCAGTTTGCGCTGCCACTTACGCACTCGCAGTCAGAGCGTAGGAGATCTTTCTAGGTGCGCGTGATGCATGCACAGTTCACTCACCGCGGGAATGTTTGCGTCTTTTTAGTTGTAGTTTTTTTGCCTCGTTTCATGCAAATTCACAATCCATAATACCAATTTTTGTTAACCATCCCGGGGCAATCCCGAATCGTTTCATAGATGGTGGGGGTGGAGGGTGGGTGGTCGGTAGGGGTAAGGGTCACCGAATTGCCGACAACCCTCCCATTTACCGGGGACATTAAAACGAATAAACTACGCAAACTGTTAGATGGGTGTGTCGGGGAGTGTGGTCTTTGTACGTCCTAAAGTTGGTGGTTTTTTATGGCAGATTCCCTCCCGCAAAAAGGTGAAACAGCTAGAAACGTATGTTTCCCGTTGGCCTTTATACACGAGCCATATCTCACACAATTCTGAATGAACACAACACTTATGCCAGGGCTTTATTTCTAATGTAGTATGGATCAGAACTTTAATTCCATGGGCATTTTTTCCGCCTGGAGCCAGGAAGAGAGAAAAGGTTTTTTCGGGGTCGTAGCTTCAAAGTCCAGAACCCGAATTTTTCATAGAAACATATGAAATGGGTGTGGGGAAATTTGTAATCGGAACTAATTAAATCCGATAAAACTACCATCCCCTTATTCAATTATCCCTACATGCCCTGAATTCCTTATTTTATTTTTCCCTCCTTGCTAGAGGCCTATAATTTTTAAGCTGATCTTTTTCCTAATTTGAACAAAATGTTCTCAGAGCACTCACAAATCACTCACTCACTCACTCACCCCCTCCAACCCCTCATCCCTCACACCAGAGTTTAGTTCTTCCTGCGTGTCAACAATAGCCAAATTGCTTGCGAACGCGTACTTGCATGGGTTTTGCGCTTATTTCCGTGGTCATCGCAACTAGCGCGCTTTTTTGTTTTTTTTGTCATGCAACGGTACCACTTGAAGGGAAATTGCAATTTTAGTCTATTTCGTTGTTTTTCTTTCTCGAGAAACTAAGTCGGTGACACCCGGTTTTTATTAGTGCGCCCAAAAGATCTTATAAAGGTTCTCAACATACGTAGAAAAAGCAAAAATCTTTTCGATTTGTTATATTTTATGCCTGGAAACGGCCAACATTTTCCGAGTTTCCATGAGCTTTCTGTACAAATTTTTTGAAAAAAATCCACTTTTGAACCGCCCATAGCTCAAAAACGAAGTCGGTGACCCCCATTTTTTTATTTCAGATTTGTCACCATACATCAATTAAACTACCATATATCCTGAAATTAAGAAATCGATCGATTATTTTCAATTATCCTCTATAACCATTAAGGGTTGCCTACCGATGTCTTACAGCCAAAGTACGTAAATTTGCTAAACATGGACTCAATTAGAGAATCATTAAGTTCATCAAAATTGTTTTTACATTCGTCTGGAGTTTCATTTGTGCATGACTCAGAAGACGGCCAGTAAAATATGGTCATAATAAAAGTAAGAGGCCAGCAGCATGCTTATCATGTGAGGCTTGTTTTACCCCAGAATTTCCCTCATCTACGAGCCCGGCCCCCTCCCTCCCAACCATTTAACCTTGTTTTACTAGTACAGAATTTAAGCTTCGTAGATGACAGTTTAGTAATGATAAAAATGGATGCAATTTTTGTGGTTTTTTTCGAGCCAAAACCCTGACGAAAGTGATGTTTTCACAGTTGTCAAATTACTTCACTTATGTTTTATTTACCACCCTAATTTCCTATCGAAGCCCTGCCCTCCTTCCACGATTTAACCTGTTGGCAAAGCTTTAACACTTAAGTGCCTAAGGTGTTTTTCAACACTCACGTTGGTGCCCCTAAGGGGGGGGGGGTTCCATGAACCCCCCCCTAAGGAACCACTTTCCCGATGAATTTTCAATGAAACTCAGACCACCTTTGAGGGGGCATAAACAAGGCCACAGGTGCATACAACACTGTAAACTGAAAATGTCCTTGAATTGGAAAATCAATCTAAATTTTAAGAAAAAGCCCTCATGTGAATACGGGAATTAGAGCATTTGCAACACAAGAAAGAGAAACCTTTTAAATCAGATCCAACCCAATCCAAACAAATCCTAATATCAAAGGATTTCTTATAATCTGCATACAATACTGCCTATTTTGATGCACCCAGGCAAAGTTAATCTCTTTGACAATCTTAAGCCCTCACACAAGATAAACGTTTGGTGGAATCATCTTGAATTCAATCTGATTGACTTCTTGTGTATCTGGATTTGGTCTTGAATAATTTGTATATTTTCTTCAGGTTTGAATTCATGGATGGCAACAAAAGTTAATCCTCCATATTGTACTGGGTATTTAATTTAAGATGATTTTTCCAATTCAGACATTTCAGTTACAGTGAATGAGTTCCGGTTTAATCATATCGTCTGAAATTAGGGCAATCATTGGTTTCTCTAAATGCTTCCAAATCGCTCAAAAAAGTAGTATGATGTTCCGCGCCCCTGCTTCCACAGCAGACACATTGCAAATCATTTTTGATTTATCTTTGCTCTAGAGGGACCAATTTACATATATTAAACCCAAACATTACCATTTTGTACATTCTTTGTAGTTTTTGTGGGGCAGTCATTTTTGCCTATAGGTTATTTTTGTACAGCAATGGCTGCGCAGCCGTTCGATGATGGAATCGGCTTCTTTTTTCAGCACATAAAGGGTTAATTATTTTTTTCTGATTATTTAATTGGTAGTTTGTTTCATGCATATGAACTACATAAAGCAGAAAATATTTCTGGCAACAGGGTTTTTGCTAATTTTTATTTTTAAAAAATCACCCTCACGCCCGTTGGTGCCTAGGGGGGGGGTTCCTAGGGAGCCCAAGCTAATTAATCTCATTCCGGGCAAGACATTTTTAGTAATTTTTTTTATGGAAAGTAGCGCATCGAATAAATTACACAATTACAAACATTAAGTTCTAAAATATTTTTCACGATGAGACATCGCCGCAACAGTCTTGGGTACTATGGAACCCCCCCCCCCCCCTTAGGCACTTAATTTTAACAGAGCAAACTTGTGAGCTAGCTTAATCTGATGTGAACAAAGTCAATTTTTCTTCCCTATATGATCATGGACCCAACTACATTATTGCCCTAAGTTTGTCCCGATAGCGGGCCCCTATAGTCCTGATATCATGACTAGATAGGTCTTTAACTTTTGTATGTTGTCTGTTACAATTGACTCTCATTCACGGAATTTGTTTAACTAGCACCAACTTCATCTAGTCATTACCCATTTGCGTGCAGAAGAAGATCTTTTTAAATGAAAACACTCACCAGGGGTGCGATTCGTCCGAGTTTGGCGAGAAGAAGCCCATTAAATTGAAAATGACAACCATTATTACAAATGATCAATGGAGAAATTGATTGTCTCCATATCTAGATGCTACAAGAATCCAAGCGAGAATCGATTCTGGATTCTCTCGCTTTGCATCCCTGCTCACTATACACGGGATTCACCCGCATAATTTATTCTTATTGTTACCTCCAAATAAAGTGGTTTTTCAATTGATGCTAGATTCTTCAATGTGAATTTAACCTAAATTGCAGAGCTCCAATGTTAAGTTAACTAGGTTCAGTCCTCCATATTTCCATCAATGGGTTCATTTTGTTCGAAATATCAAAACCGTAAATGCCAATAAATGCCAGTGCATTACGGTTAGAAGTCTTAAGGTACCAGAAATGGGCAGAGAGTTAAAAAAAAACCAAACAATGACTGGTTAATCCTTCTTAAGCATACCTCGGTGAAAATTTATCCGCTCTGAGCTTAGTCTTGGTCAAGTGCAATTTCCGACGGCGATAAACTGATTACATATTACAGCACATTTGGAGACATAAGTGGAAGATTGTTTTTGACTGTCCAAGAGTTGCTCAAAATTAAGTAACCTTTCCTCTGAAATTCCTCATCAGAACATTTATAAAGCAAATGTGGACTGCACATAATCATCGTCGCCAATTCCTAAGTTTAAGAATTTGAACTCGGTGCGATCTTTAATATATGGGGCAGATCGTCGGATCAGATCGGTGGATCGGCCGATACTACAAAAAATATCGGCCATCGGATCGGCAGAGGAAACCCTGGATCGGTTAATCTCTAGATTCATCAGAGTAGTCCCAGTGACTGAAACTTCAGGCAGTGTAATCTTTTCACATTGGGACATTATCATTTCACTGCCTCAAAGTCACAGATGTTGTGTTCAAATACGTTGTTTAAGCCAACTTGTGTGCATAGACTAGTGACTGTAGAACCACAAACTGCGCCATTTGGTGTACGGTGTACATTATATCCTTTTAGACCTTAAAGGGGCATTTCGTGATCCACAGCCTTGCCCCCCGACTTACCTAAAAAATGTTGAGATTTTTATATCATCTGAACCGTTAGCCGAGCAGTAATCCATGTGTGCCCAATCTTACGTACAAATTCGGTCGCATCAGTAAGAAATTCGCAATTTTGTATTTTCTGTCCGTAAACGGACAAATTACAGCACAGTAGCCTATGGGACCGTGGGAAATTAGCGATTGCTCATAACACAAAACCGCAAGATCGGGATCAGCTCAAATTTTGAGAATAAGCTTTTCTCAGGGATATCTAGTGATCAATGAATAAAACAGACGGTGCTGAAATCACAAAATGCACCTTTAGTTTAAGTTTCTCACCTTTTGTGATGGGTACACCCATCTAATGTGTCCTCAACTTTGCTCAGTACAAACCCTCAATACACACAAGGACAGACATAGGAATTTGCAATAGCCCGCATGTTTTTGTTTGACAGAAAAAACCATTTTACTGTTACTTTTCATTTGACAGAGCGGTGGGTGGGTCGCACCCCCCCAAAAAAAAATGGCAAGAGCGGCGAGAAAGAGAATAGGGAGGGAGAGAAAGAAGATAGATCGAGAGAGAATACACATAGAGACAAGACAAGGCAAGCCCATGTGAGCACGGCAAAACAACTGCGAATAATACTATCGGTGGATGTCAGACCGAAAATACTGTATGTGAATACAGGGGCGGGTCCCCTCCCCGCCGAAAAAAAAATCACGCGACATGACACTTTACTTACGTTGAAAATACTCGGTAACCTATTTTCTCTCAATTTATTTTCTGCGCAGATCATTTTGTGATTGCCTGAATGTCCTCTCAGTTGCGTAGCTGGGGGGAGGGGCGCTGAAGGACTGTTGGGGAAATAAAATTGACAAAAAAGGAACATTTTTGTTGTTGGATTGTTTGTCACAGACAGGCCTATAGTTTGATGTCTTCCAGATACAGATATCCCTGAGGAGAGCTCTAGATAAAGGCACTCAAACTTGCTAAACCTCGGGATCTGCGGACGAACCCCCACCAGGGTCAAGTATAGATCAGCTGCTTAAGATACCTTGGAGCTCTCCTCCGAAGGTCTCATACTAACACCCACGAGCTTCGGGAGCTCCGCCGGCTGGACCCCCGTCAGGGCATATTTTACTTTTTCTTTTAAAATGATCATTGCATTTTGGCAAGGATTCCGCGCGAGCACCCCCATCCCCCACCCCCCCCCCCCCCCCCGCCCCCCCCCCCCCCCCGGACAGCTTGATGTACGAACTCTGCTTGAACATGCGTCATTAAATAAAAAATAACTAAGTCACATATGGTACTAGCCAATCTAAAATTTTTGATTTTCAGAAAGACAAATTGACAATATTCTGGAAAATGTGTTAAACAACTAAACTGATATTATTAGGTGACTTTACATAACCATGAATATCCATACCATCTGATATAAGTAACTTGCTGCATCAATGGATTTGTACAATACTAACCACACTCGTCTTGGTGATAACTGGATCTTGTGTAACAAACTGATGATTTGTTCTTGACTGGACTGTCAAACAGAAATAGTTTTTCAGATCATTTTCATTTTATTGTAACCATAAATCGTCTTAAACCACATCTTCCAAATTTACTTTTCACTGGCGGTGGGTAATATTGGTGAAAATTTGACTTTGTATAAGTTTGCAAAAAGTTGGTAGTTTTTACTGACATGTAAATGTGTAGTGAATTTTCTAAACGTGGAGTGACCCTTCCGTGTGGTGTAAACATTACTTTGTTAAATTTTGGGTACAATATACCACCTTGATTCTGGCTGCCTTCTTAAAGGCTTTCTTCTTCAGGCAGCTAGTCATGACTAATCGTAGGGGTGCAAATTTCGGGTAATTGCGCTCCCGGGGTTTTTTTTTTTACCTGAACTATTTTTCGAGCGGGTACCCGGGACTCGAAATTTTGTTATGTTTCCAAAAATAACTTAGGGGAAAAAGAGCGAGTCAGCACCTCAGAAGCGGCATATGTTGACATACCAGTATGAACTCATTGGATTTATTATGTTCAAACGGTGCCAAATTAAATTTCAGAAAATCACAAAAATTTCGGAAATCCTTCCATTTATGAAATCAAATGTATATTTTGCACTATCACATTCAATAAGAATTTTAATTTGTGTTTAAAAATGTGCTAAATAAACTAAATTTGTAGCGGAACACCTCGGGTGAATGTACTAAAATGATGGGGCTCTCCATAAACTGCCGCCGTACCACGTTAGCCAATCAAAAAAAAAATCATCGTCGATAAATTTCCATAAAATACAGTTTAACCAATCGGCAAATGTAATTATCTCAGTCTGAAACACATCTTCGTGCGCAGAATGCACAGAAAATGGGGGTCGTAACCGAGAACTCGTCTTCTGCGCACCTGTACAAACCCTATGGAAAAATGTTTCCAATACACTGAAATGGCACTGTGATTATTTTACGTGCAACTTCCCTAACAATTTCTTTCTTTCACCTTTCCAAAATGCAAAACTCGTTAGATTTTTAGTAGCGAATGTGTTTTCCTGTTTATCAGTACACGATTCAGATATTTTTTTCAAAACGAAAACCCAACGAAAACCGTGTTTCGTAGCGATGTGTGAAGGTCTACTCAGAGCCGATCAATCTGAAGAGAGACGTGTATTGTGCCTTCACTGTACAGTGTAGTGTACACGTATGTTCCCACATGTTTCCCAACACTCGCGGCGTGAGATGTAAAGCCATATTTTTTGTTTCATCCAAAAAAATAATTAAAATACCCAGGTTTAATGGTGAGATTAATCCATAATTACGGTTTATATGAGGGAACTTGAGATGGATGGCAAAGATTGTACTATAAATACGATGAATTTATGTATGAAGTATCACAGAAAGAACGTGTAACTTGCAATGTGTCTTCATGGCAACATAGGCCAAACGTTAGTAAGATTTACATGTGCTGTTTTTTAGTGATTTTTCGAAATTTTCGAGTATCGAGCTGGCGCATTCATACCCCCCCGGGGATCGAAGCTTCTAAGCTGTAGCTTCCGAGCGAGTCCCAGTTTCCCGCGACTCGCTTGCAATACTAATCTAGATAGTCACATTAACATAAAGAGACATGAAGATTTCCATATGGAAAGCGCCCTCACTTTGTTTGAAACCCATGTTTTTTTGCATATTTGGGAATTCTTACCAAGTATTAGATCAGACGAAGTGAATAAGCCAAATACGGTCTTTCTGTATGTACGAGGATGATTTTAGAGTAATTTCTGATGCACGACAGACCATTTCAAATGCATTGTTTCCTATATAGAGACATCCCGGGGACATTATGATACCAGGGCAGGCAAGTTCAAAACAAGGTTTTGCGGTTTTTTCCTCGTGCTGGTTTTTTCCATAAACCTTTCGAAATGTTCTCGGTATGTGTTCTAACCACCGATTAATTGCAATTAAGAATTTTAATATCTCAAAAAATCTCCTCCTGTCACGTTAACAACATAAAGTTAAGACTATCCATCATTATCATTATGACTAGATTTAGAGATGAAAATGCTGATTTTTTTGCTAGAAATTTCAGTATCAGACTCATACTAGGGAACTAAGGTGCCAAAGAATAAGGAGTTACCATTAATCCATGATATTGGGCAGTTTTTCACAGTGACATAGTTATAATACAGAACATCTTGATATACTGCCCCGTATCCATGTGTTGTCAGACTTGGGGGCAAACACCTTGGCCTCAGTGGGACAGGAACCCAGGACCTTTGGGTCATTAGGCAGTCTTCGTAATCCACTGGACCACATGCATGTCCCGCAAGAAACACCACAAACCATATTTTTGGCTTGTATTGGAAGGGAAAAGAATCTGGCCAAAATATTTGCAGCTTTTTGATTGACAAGAAACAAAGTGCCATAAAACTCACCTTTAAAGACACTATCTAGTGATTCATTCAAAGAATAAAAAATATTTGAATTTTACAGGAATAAGCTTTTTTAAATGTGCAGGACAGTCTGGAGACTCTCATAAGGTATAATTTTTTTACAACTGAAAACTTGACAGAAAAGGAGAAAACAACTAGTCTTTGTCAAAGACGCCTCGCATTTTTATCCACCATCCGCGAGCGCGCCGAAGGGCTTGTCGAACGCCAAAAGGCGTGATGCCCGAGCTGAGCGAGGCGTTTTTTTTGCGCAAATTGGTATTTCCCAATGCAATCCATAATTGTCAATCAAGTAGTCGTCCTCGTAAGCACCGCCCATTTCATCGATGACAACTTTTCAGATACTTTCCAATATCGATGACGTCGCCCGTCAAAATTACCATATCGATTTTTGAACGGCCTAATTAGCATACGAATCAAATCAAAATCGACGAAGTTCTTGACAGCGGCGAGTGCGAGTTTGAGTCCGTACTGTATGTATACTGCATGCCAGATGGACTATTAATATAGGCTAGCCAGCTCTGCAGAAATAAAAGTCCCCAGTAAAGGCTAGTAAAATTATTCCACCCCTCCCCTGCACAAACACACTGAATAGAGACTATACTAGGGCATACTTCCGTCATTTTAATCAAATATTTGTACTGCCGTGACCAGTCCCAAAATGGCCACTCACAGACATGACAAGTATTTTGAATAAATGATGATCCTGACCCGCGTATAACGTGCCACTCAAATGTGACGTGTGGCGAACATCCCAAAATTCAAGCTCAGAACATAAAGTCCAATGCACAAATTCCACGCCGAGAATTTAAGGGAACACGCACATCCTGTCTAAACATGAACTTACCTCGGGAACTTAACCATGTCTTGACAGGCACCATAATTACTGTCACAATTAAGGCTAAAGTTTCGGCCGAACCATGGCTGAAAGATGCAATAACTACGTGTAAAATACAAATCCCTTTCACTACAATGACGTAAAATTCACATTATAGTAAGCGACTCACATCAGTACCCGTAGCCGTAGCTTCGAATACCCTCATGATAGTCATCATTCAGCACTAGGACCGTAGTGTTAGCAGAGCTCGAATATTCCTACACCATGTACACCGGGATCATACAGTCTCACAGTGGACACTGACAAAACGATGCCAGTAATTCCAACCATGATTTTCACTGTGACGTTTTCACAGCAAGCAAGTGTTCGCCATTTTTTGACATCCCAGCTTGCTTGTTATGTAAGCCTGCTCAGGGATCCTGGCTGTATTTCGCCCCGGTGTTCGCTTGTTTTGCATCGCGTTACCAAAACTCAGTAATTGAATGGTTATTGCTCAGTTCCAATAAACTCGTATTCTAGGAAATATTTTCATGGAACGATGACAATTTTTTCATCATTGACCAATAAACGATCGCTGATAGTTCAGAAGAAATATCCGAAAAACAATGAGTACAAAGGGAAAAGGAAATATTTCGAACAAAGCTTTGATTCCGACTGAACTTTGAGCGGTCCAAGAGGGGCGGACTCACACAAAATTGAATAAATAATCATCAAAGCCTGATAAAAGGCTAAGAAAACACCAGTGTTCCAAAAAAAGAGGTGAATCGCCATTTAATTAGGTGTTGTAGTGTTTGTCTGTATGGACAGTAAGACTAAAATATCCTGATTTTGTTCCTTATGAGGTGCTTTTAGACTTACCACTGCAGAGTAATTAGGATACCTATTGGTACAGAAATTGTAAAAATATGATTTTGCGAGATTTTTTCGATTTTCTGCATTTTTGATGATTTTTTCAATTTCTGATTAGCCAAATCAATGAGAGTGCCTTTAATATTTCATCTAGCTAGAGTCTGACAATTCTTGTTGAGGAGGAGTTTATAGGGCTATGTTGTTATACCAGTGCTGACCTTACTAATTAACTCCCATGAGAATCTTTTGTTGTTTATTTAAATTCATATACAGGTCTGGCCTGACTTGGGCATATGGTTCTTCACATCACTGGCTCATCAGTGTAATTGGTTGTTAACTAGACACTGTGTGAACAGGATCGTCCAAAAAAACTAAAGCCTAGCTTTAAAAGAACTACTTATAACCTCCGAAAGTAACCATGGCAAAAACCCACACTGTGAACAAGAGAGCTCGCTGAGGTGACCGTCATAGGACTCGCAGTTTCAGCACTTCAGCAGCTACATTGACGTCATCCGTGTCTTCAAGTGTCGTCTGTGTACCTTATGCAGTCCGCTGGCACATGTCATGCAGTCACATGATCCGAGGTGGTACACTTCCCTCGCTTAGGAATTACCGGTGAAAACAAGTGCTTGTTGTGTTGAGGACCGCGATCAACTGACCAATCACCTGGAGTCTGCGCACGGCACCCAAAAGCCATCAACGTTGTTTCGGGGGCACGCCAACCCCCACTATGCCTCCCCTCCGCCGTCATGGCGCGTGAACTCGCAGTCAGAGGAGGACGGGATGTACCCGTTTGACAGTCGGCGATGAGCGATACTTAGTGAAGGGAGGAAAAGAAAATGGCGAGAGTAACCCTCCGCACAGGGTAACTTAGCGAAACTTGAGGGATGATGTCCGCGATAGCCCAAACCAAATGGAAAGATGGTGAGTACCTTATTATCAGAATAAAGGTGCTTTTTTTTTAAACCCGGTGTTCTCTCTGAAAATAATGAATTGAAAACCAGCGATACCTTTATTTTAAGGAAGACGAGACCCAAAAGACAATTTGTAAGGGTTATGTTGGGGGTGTCAAGACTTCCATGCGGGGGGAGAAACATTTTATTTAACTCTAGAACCTTATTCAGTCAGGCTTTTTATCCGTCATTTATACTACCCTGGCACAAAAAGTATATCGGCAGGTTTTTCGATCAGTGTTGGCCAATGTCAGACCATTTGAATGTTTTCGAATTATACATTTGTTGCCTAGGTCTTGCTATTGCATTTAACACCTCGATTGTAAAAAAAAGGGCAAAAACGGCTGAGATAGAGCGTCCCGAAAAGAAGCAAACCCCCAAACCAAAAGTTGCAATTTTTTGGATTTTTCAGTGGCACGTGTGTGTGTGATACAACGCAATATAATAGTGGTATTGATTTTACGCAAAGAGTTTTCCGACTGAATGAGCGAGAAACCTACTGCAACTATTGATTGTGGTACACGTGGTCGTGTCCAGTACACTGCAATGTCCATTGAAAAATCCAAAAATTGCAACTTTTGGTTTTGGGAGAGTTTGCGTCTTCGGGCGTTCTATCTCGGCCATTTCTCCACACGTTTTAAACCCAATGGTATGAAATGAAGAGCAAGACCTAGAATTAAAATGTTATTTTGAAAACTTTCAAAATGGGTCTGACTTTGGCACAATTCTGATCGAAAAAACATGCCGAGATACTTTTTGTTGCCAGGTTTTGTTAGACTTGGTCAAGGATTTTACATAGAGGAATGACCAAGATTTGGCCCAATCCTCCACTTGATCATTATTTATCCCTTTTTTCCAGAGCTATTGTCTCCCCCCCCCCCCCCATCTTGAGTAATGCTGAATTTCTAAGAGACATGAACACAGTAAATAGAGCAAAAATGGTTTAATACAAAAAAGTGCTATAGGTTATGTAGAAAAATTATTAAATCAACTCATCTGGAATACTATTTTCTTAGGATTTAAGGATGGTTGCTCAGAGTTCACATAAATGGCCTGCTTGACCCCTCTCTGGTACCACCTCTGTTCCCTGTCCAAAATAACGACGTCCTTGTTATCGAAGGTTGTGTTTTGAGACGGCGTTTAGTTTAGATGTGGTATAGACCACTGAAAATCACCACAAACCAGAACTGGGTCAGCAGTGTTGGCACATGCGCTTGTTCAGAGTGTTTAGTTTCACCGAATTGTATATCACAGGTAATTGTCCCCAGGACTTGCCCCCTTAACCAACACAAACAAATGTGTTGGTGCTCCACAGCCAAGAAAATTAAACCTGGAGCGGGCAAGAGCGCAATACAATACATACCATGTGTAACACCGCAACGCCATTACTAGACACAACAGGCCACTGCCCATCTAGCAATACCACAAATAATACGAACGATTATTCATCATAAAGTACAAGGGCCCAATTTCACAAAACTCCACTTGATCCCATCACAACCCACAAATTTATTAATGTCTAAGCATCCAGTTTCAAGCCATAAATCTCTCACGTGGAGCGGGAGCCACCCCAAACAACCAAAACCATCCACACAGGCTTAGGATTTCACATTCTCTTTCACTACGTGCCTCTGACTCGATCAAACAGCTCCAAGACCAACTCCCTCATATGAGCGGATGAACTTGCTGCCTCCAAACACACCCACCCAAAACCCATATGGAAAAATGAGTCCTGACGCTCTACTTTACTGCCATTTTCCCCACAAAAACTGCCCCTACAGCATATCCAAAACAATCAAGGGCCCACACTGACCAGAACTGTGTAAAGTCATGCATAGTCGCCGTAATAATTGTTTAACTAAGCGTACGCAATATACCGGCTTGTGCGACTTGTGACACGGGAGTATCTCGCGTGTCTATTTCAATCGTTGTGTTTACGCGCTTTTACCCAGCCGTGCGCCTTTACGCACACATTGCAGCAAATTGTTCGAATCAGTTCTAACAAAATATATTTCTCAGAGTATAGTGACATCACTCCAGGGCCGCCAGGGTACCCCCGCCCTGCCTGACTTGCCACTCATTCTGGACAAACTACACCACAGAAGAGCTCAGCACCTTCGGGGGGCGCACCCCCCCCTGACCCAGAACCAGAATTGTCATTGGGGGGGTGGGCGGGAGGGAATTGTTACCAAGTACACGGGTTGTGCTCTCTGCCGAAAATGCGAAGGGTACAACCTACCGCCAGACGGAAACCAAAACAACGCGGTCAGGAAGCCTATTGGCTATCAGGTGCTGACGGCACCTGAGGTGTCGCGCAAGCTACTGGTACTCAAGGCCGACGCGGCTGAAAAGGGCCAGACACGATAGGACAAGTTGGGAGACTGCCTGCCAATAACAAAAAGCCAAAAAAAAGGGGGAGAGACCAAATCCAGCCAGGAGCGGGGCCCTTGTGTGGACAAAAATCACCTTTGGACAGACAAGCTGGCAAAAAGTTGTACATGCCTGAAAAGCCCCAAAACCATCAGTAGCTCTTGACAATGCGTCTTCGATAAGACGTGAAAACCGTTGCCACTCATCTAAAAATAGTAAGTCCAACTGTTTGATTTGTTGTTCTACCATTACTGATTTTACTGAGAATCAAAACCTACACAAACATATTTTGTTCTATAGGAGATACTCGAATTATTTGTTGTGGGGGAAAGGCTGTCTCTTCACGACGAGAAATCCTTGAATAGTTCATCAAAGCAGACCATATTTTTTATAAGGAGACATAAGATATCCTTAAAATGTTGGTCCCCCACCCACTGAAACATTTGAGAAGAAACCCCACTCAGTTATTCCTTGCAAAATAATGATTCGCTAATTTCAATTCATCGTAGGCGGATTGGTTATAAATCATTTTATTCCTTTATTTACTATTCCAATGCTATAATGGCATAAATATGAACCAAGTTTAAATAATGGCATTCACCCAGAAACAAAGTAAAGCCATGCAATGTGAAGCACAGCAGTGTTTGAAAAAGTAGCACAAGAAAATGTACAAAAGTGCACTATGTCATTATGAGCATAATGACCTTCAAATAGCCTCATATGGTCATTCTTCTTCGGTCCTGTTTGTGACCTTAAAACCCAGTAAAAATGTTTTATTTTCATCAATCCAATGCTGTTTTTGTCAGCAACCAATCGGTTATTACTATATACATTAAGTAAAACCTCCAGTCCAAACCTAACCAAAATAGTGTTTCAACTTTTGGTAGATAGGTTATTTTGTCATTGGGGGGGGGGCACATGTGTGAACCTTCTGATGGTCACACACCTGACTGAACTTTTTTTTCCCCCATGACAAAATAACCAATCAAGTGAAAGTGCAAACATTATTTTTTTGTTAGGTTCGGACTCAAGGTTATTAAATAATACTTTAAAAAGTAAGAACAGATTGGTTATAGGTTGACAAAACGCATTGAGTTGAACGTAAAATTTACTGGCTTTAGGTCACAAACATGACTGAAGAATGGCCCATATACACACTGTGTAACCCAGGCAACAACATGAAGACTGAAGTACATTTTGTGATCCTAACACCTGTTTTTCTATTTATGTTTCACTAGATATCACAAGAAAATTTCATTGATTCTGATGGTTTGTATCACTGTGCTCCATAGGCCACTGTACTTTATAATTTTCTGTTTCAAAATTACATATTTCTACCGAGTAGATCAAATTTGCAATCCTTTCTTTTTAGGCCAATGGTTCAGATGATATAAAAATCTCAACTTTTGGAGGTAAGTAGGGGGGACGAGACTGTGGATAACGAAATGCCCCCTTGATTAGATCATGGATAATTGGTCTTCAAGAGAAGATATCAGTAGCATCCCATAATGCATTGCTTCCAATGGCGGTTTTTGTACAGTGTCCTGATAGTGGAATTGTTTAAGAGATGAAACGTGGCTAAATTAACAGTAAACTGATCACAAAATTGCATTTTAAGTAGTTTGTCTCTAACGATTCACATGACTAATTGTACAAATATCCATTGGAAGCAATGCATATTGGGAATCTATTGATTTCTTCTCTTGGTCTTAAAGAAAAATGACTGAAAGAATAAACGTTGGGATTTATGTTTTGGCTATCTTATAATGGTTCATATGGATGTGCATCGAATAATAAATCAAATAGGAGATGTTAAATCAATGAAATGCAGCTTTAAAGTTCACCGATTTAAGTGCATAATTACGCCCTTCATTAGATATTAAATGAAGACAGAATCAGAGGTGTTTGATGAACTTGGGTGACTATTAGGTTTGATTATGCTATTTTTAGAAAGACTCTACATGATTTAAGCGCATAGTGAGGATTCACATTACCATTAGCAACCTATTGAAATAGAGAGTTCATGGCATACTAAATCCCATTTTTATTAACATCAGCTGAACCCATATTTTATTTGTTTAAATCTCTGAGTTATTGGTTAAACAATACTTGATTTACTGTAGATTTAGCCAGTCAAGATGTAATAGGAAAGCTTGAAGTGTCTACAAGTATAAGAAGGCCCATTCGGATTTGGTTTACCAGAGGTTTATATCATGTTATATCATGTAAATGAGGCCACAGAGAATAGAGTAGACAACATCAGGGCAAGGGGCAGATCCAGGATTGCTCAATAGAGGGGGGGAGCGCCAAATAGACCCATATTTTTTTCAGTCGGAATTCGAAATTCTGAAGGGGGAGGGAGGAGAGGTGCACATACTACCTGGGCGCCCCAACACAAGAGTTCACCTATACACACCCACACCCTGCACCGTCATTCTTCGAGATCTATAGGATGCCCTGTGCGTCAAAGGCATTTTTAATAATCTACGTGCCCTGGCCGCTCGCTGCTCTGCTGCTCTGGGTGGTGTGTGCCGGGTGCGCCTCCCTCTAAATCCGCCTCTGACCTCAGGGGGGTTACCCCTCCAAATCTTGCAGGTGTTAGTCCTGTCAATTCAAAATTTTTAATTTGTATTCTAACCTTTTTTAATGGACCATTCCTGGCTAATTCCGTGGAAATGTTGCACTCTGACATGAATGGAAATGCTTACCGTGGTTTAACAGGGGTGTTTAATTTCTTCATTTTTTCATCCCAGAATCGATGTAGGGAAGATTTTAATAAAACCCTTCGGGAAAATTTTGGTTGGGTATATTTTTAAAATTTTAAATTACACAACCCCCCCCGGAATGTTTCCCTATGTTCCCAAAGAAGGGAAAGTTGTGCACTCTTCAAATGCCCTTTCCCTCAAATTTGAATGCAACAATTTTTCGGTTAAGGTCTTTTTGGGGAAGATCAACAAACCCGGTAGGGTGGGGGAATAATTTTTGACTTTCTGGAAGAATAGACACCCCTGCTGGTTATTTAGCTCTCCGTCACAAAGGACCTCGCCCGGATAACGGAATGAAGGATGCCCTCTTAGTTTTTATGATAACGAATGGATTTGAAACATTTCACATCTAAAGCGACAATGCTCAAAGTTACATTTTCGTGGTTTTCAAAAAACTGAACCACTTACATAAATTCTCAAAAAGTCGCTTTTATTTAAAATTATAATACGACTTCAATGGGGTAATTGAAATTTCATTCCAAAGATGAACCCTTTCCCCATGAACCACAATGCCGCGTTGCAAGGATGTGCGTTATATTAATTATCAGCATATGTGAGTGGCATTCTGGTTCTTGGGGGAAAGACCTATTTTTCCATTTTTGTTTTCTGGGGGGGCCTGAACACTAAATGGAATTGCCAAAAACAACAACAACCAACCGATTACATATCCATACCATACCACACTATGCTAAGGCCTAAAAAAATTGTTTGATTGGCGGGCGTAACCAACCCCGACCGACCCTATATTTGTATTTTTTTGTGTGCAAAAAAAAGTTTTAAAAACCTACGTAACAAATATTTTCATTAGTATCTAGCTTAGTATTGCAGGACCTTCAAGACAAATCAAAATGTGTTACAGAAACGTGAGATTGCCATTGTTTTTGTATGTGTGTCATATATTTTGTGTCTGTATGGGAAACATAAAAAAAAAAAAAATAAAAAATCCGACCTACCGACCTTATTTTTTCGTGTTACGCCCAATCAAACAATTTTTTTTAGGCCTAATGCTACCAAGGGCTCAGATTAGTAGCTGGGAGGGCACATGTTAACAACAGCTGACCTGGTGACCATGCAGGTTCGGAGTATCATAAATCATACTAAAATGCCAAAATGGGGTGTATTGCCATTACAGGGTGTCCCAAAAAAAGTGGTGCAGCAGATAAAACTCAGATCTCCAAAACTGCTGAAGCTGGAAATTTCATTTTCAGGAGGATATTAATTATACCTTTGTAAACCTGTGTAATCCCATGCAATCCGCGCATGCACAAGCAGAGAGATATAACGATTATTAAAAGACCCTCTGTTTTATCCCATTCCAATGGGATTTCCACAGTTAGTGATTATCAGTACATCAGATAAATTTGGGGTTCAATCGTGTGCATTGACTAAATGATAACCTAAGGCACGTTCCTCCAATTGTGTTATTGATAAAAACCTTCACAAAGATGAGAAACTCAAGAAAAAATCGTATCTGTGTGTCATTACATATTTTTTTTGGCTGATATGATTGTAGAATGCGACTGTAGGATCAATCATTGCACGTTTATATTCCTAATGCTATTGCAACTTAATAAAATCTTACAAAACTAATATCCTGTGCAAATTCGTATTTCCTTGTTAAATTTTAAATGGTATGCCATGAATACAGAGTAACATTCCACATGTGTTGGAATTCGCTCACCCGACAGCAGCACTGACAAATGAGTTAACTGTGGAAATCCCATTGGAATGGGTGAAAAACAGATGGCCTTTAATAATCATTCATATCTCTAGTTTGCGTGAGCGAAGGGGCAGGGGAGGGAAACTCGCCTCGCTCACCTTTCATCTCCGCCTTATTTATACAAAAGAGTGAATTAATCAATTCACCCATGAGAATGAAATTTCACGCCCTTTAGTAGTTTTTGAAGACATCTGGTTTATCTGCTTTCACCACTTTTTTTGGGACACCCTGTATTGGAGTGAATGAAAGGTTGACTGTGTCATGTGAATTGAGATTTTAATAGTGAGAGTGCGAGTTAACTTGCCTCAGGCATGATATGCTGGCAATTGGGTGCCATAATCGAGTTGCTGGTGTGAATTACGGTTACTAATCTAAAATTCTTAGCACTCATTGCACTACATCAGCATTAGCTTATTGGCCATACGTTTTAAACTCGACGACTTGCGTCACACATTAAATTTGGTCAAAATATTTCAATTTTCCCTATTTGTGTCAATCAACTAAAAAGCAATCATCTTAATATGTAAAAGTATACATTCTAAAAGCTGAGGTCATAAGGAAGCTAACTGCATACAAAACATTTTAATATTGTTATTAAAAAAAAAAAAAAAAAAAAAAAAAAAAAAAAAAAAAAAATTCATATCAAAATTCACAAATCTATAAATCCAGGAAGAAATGGTCAATTGCATTTAATTACAGTATATTATTTGGACTTGGAACAGTATTTATAAACTATCAAATTATGTTAAAAATGTAATTCCATTTATGGTTTGGTAACGTTTTGGTACAGGGTGATCCAAAAATTGGTTATTTTTCAACAAAATTATAATTCAGCCAAAACATTTAACCATACCTCAAAAACAAAAACTAACTGCATATTTGAATTCCTCATTCAAAATTCCTTCAAGAAAGTTGTAACTTTGACTATATTAGGATGAATTCTTCCCAGGTTCATTGCTCAGAAGATATGGAGAACCGTATCGCGCTCTTTGCATTACTTTGTATAGGAAATGTTTAGTTTCACTGTTAAAGTTCATTCTTTCGAAGGCATTGACATAATGTGATTTTATTAAATAAGTGTCGTAGAGAAAGATGATAGATTATTTTCGATACCAAAATAATTAAAATGCACCCATTTTTACAAGTTGTTGAACATTTTTGTAACGGAGTGCAAAACTTCAAATTCCCCATAGAGTTTGTACGAGTGAGCCGCTGCCAAATGAGCTGCTGCTGCCTCCGCCCTCCTTGGCCGAGTGGATTTGTCAAAACTCGTTGGTAATCAAGATAGCCTAACAAATTTCAAACAGATTTACAGTCTTCAAACTCTGAAATGAGACCAAAATCACTTCAATATATTTTGCACTTGCAAAGATCGGACTAGACTAAAAACAAAAACGTTTCATAGTGAAAAGTGTGACGCCTCCCACCCTTTTTGGTGTAGAGTTCAAAAGGCAATAGCCTATAGGTATTCGGGCATTGTTAGAAAGGGCTGCCTCGTTTAGCCTCTTTGTAGCTTATACAGGACAAAAGGTTAGCTGGCATCATTTTACAAGCCTGAGCTATAACAAAGGGCAGCTATGCAACATCTTCCTGTTTTTCATTTAAATCAACTGGACGTTGCAATGAAGGCATGCTCTAAGCCAGGGGTGTCCAACCTTTTTGGCACAGGGACCGCATTGGTTGAATCCATAATTACTGCGAGCCGCCTAGCAATCGGGGCTTAAGTTTGGTTATGACGTGCCTACAAAAGTCTGGGGGGGAGTATATACACCCATATCTATTCAATATTTCCGAAAAAGGGACCCATAGCAAATAGAAGATATGCGGATTTTTGTAAAATTTAGCACAAATTTCTCATTTTTGTTGAATAGCAAATTTGGAAGAATTTGCTTCATTTTGAGGAAAATTGACAAATTTTACCCCACAGTTTTCGAAAATGTTGGTTCAGATGAGAAATGGGCAAGATTTCCAACAAGGTAAAAAAAATAAAAAAAATAAAAAAAATGAACTAATTCAAATGACAGTTTAAAAAAAAAAATATTAAGATATTAGCATTTAATTTTATGGGAAGTACCTCGCAGGACGCATGAGAGCTCTCAGCGGGCGCAAATGGCCCGCGGGGCGCAGGTTGGACACCCCTGCTCTAAGCTTTGCTTTTTCCAGAGAGCATGCCCCTGAAGTTTCTCAGACTGTTCTCATTTTTTCTTGGTACAAGTTGGATTTTGAGGATAAAAAAACACCTAATACATGATAAAGTAAAACACCAAGTCAAAATTGATGATGAACTATAGCTAGATGATTTATAGAGGGCCTCCTTCATTTCTTATCCGGCGATGTCCTTGGATTATTATTCACAAGGCTGAAGACTGTACAGGACAGGCCCAGACCTTGCCAAAACTATATGCACAAAAAAATGCTCACAATATTTTGATAATGCCAATATCCAGCCTTGAGTCGCCTGAAAGTGGTTTCTAGCCAAATAATTTGCTTGGTGCGAGTCTTTAACACAGAGGTTCTATATAGATAGAGAGGCCAAAACGGTAGTAATCTTTGAAATACATCGTCTGCCATGTTTTGCCGACCACAAAGAAAACATTAGGTTACCAACAATAGAAAAGCAATGGCTGCCTCCGCTTTCAACTACGTGTGGGTGCCGCTTTGCATATACACTAATCGTAGTGATACAAATTAATGTATGGGTAGGGTGGCCAGGGAATAATGTGTACATGGATATTGTGCTCAGATACTCTTTGTTTCTATAATGCAATGCGCGCTTAGTGAAAAGATTGTAATCATTGAGGCGGTTATTTAAATCAAAGACGACTGTGTGTCATTTCATTGTGGTGTGGCCTGGGTAGGACCAAATTTAACCACCCAATAGCACCCAACATCCACAAACTGATATTTTGGCGGAGTGTTGTATCGAATTGACATTATGTGTGTATACAAGCACCAACTAATAAATTATTCGTGCAATATTCAAAAGGTCAGCGAACAGCACGGACGACTGGTTTTGAATGGGTTTCACCCCCTTGGTCTTTAAGTCCAATTTACAGACCTGTTGACCCAAATCAATAATCCCATTGAGGGTCAAGTAATTGAGCACTGCACATTTTTGAGTGTGCTTAAATGTAACTGTCACCAGTGGACATACAAAAGATTATTTCACCACTTAAAAACATAAAAATTATAACATGGTTCAGTACCCCTTATCAGAGTTCCCAAATGACAAGTTGAAAAGATTTATCCTAGGCTTAGGCTATCACTTACCGACTTGTTTAGGTGCTTGTAAAATGTACCTGCCAGTTTAATATGATTTAATTTAGCCACTTTAGCACAAATACATAAGGCTTTTTGATACCGTACACTAACGAAATTGTTTTTGGCACATTCAATAAAAATGTGGGAATTTATTTCAAAAAGCGGAAAAAGCAACAAAAATACACAAATTTGGAAAGTGAATAAGGCCCATGGGAAACTTTAGAAATTTCTTTGTAAAGGCCCAAAACAAACAACATACACAAAAGTAATGGGGGAAAAGTTTGGATGTTGGCATTTTTTTAAATTAGCATTTACATTACAGTACTCAGCAATGGGTCTTTTTAAAAAATGCATAGATATCTCCGTCTTGGTGCCATAATTGGGTAAGTATAAAACAGAGTTCGCCTTTCGGACTTAAAAAATTCGGACTTCGGTAGGAATGCACATGGTTCACAGCGAATTAATTCAGAACTTTTCAGGATAAGTATCAGTTAAATTATTGCATTTTATTTAGGAATGGAGGGATAAGTGGAATTGGACCAAGTGCCAATAAACATTCCTCAAATATACTCAAACAGCTGTGGAAATTTACATGATAACATTGTTTCCGTAAAATAGCAGATTATCAGCTTACCCTCAAAAGTTTCTTCAGCAGCCCAGAAGTTTTTGATCAAACGAAGATACCAAATCTGAACAAGGGAACATTCATGGTGAGAAAAAAATAACTTGCATATGAATGTCTGCCGGTGTCACACTGCTGGTGTGGCATCAGGAGGAGGGGTAAAGTAACTATGGGGTCAAATGTTGAACGTGCTTTTAATCTAATGATATGGCTCAAATTATTCCTTAAGTAACGAGAAGTTTAACAAGTCCATTGGTACCTCCTTTCCAAGATATTTGGAAAATAGGCCTAAAGGTCAGGTTTATCAGGAAAGGTCACCCTTTGCAATACCCAGATTTCTTTGAACAACACTTGTTTAAAAGCAATGGTTAATGATACTGCTTCCAAATATGAATGCTTTGCACTTTTCAGCATTTTCTTTTTGTATAATGGAAGGAGTAAAAAATTCCCTGTATTACTATATGGGGATGGGGACATTACACCCCTCCCTATTAAAAGGAACCAAACATCAAAGAAAAAGGCATACTTTGAACCAGTAGCATTAAATACATTTTTTGATATTTTTTTACAATGAGATCTGGGTATTGCGTTGCAAAGGGTGACCTTTTTTTGAAAAATATAAAACACGTGACCTTTAGCCTATTTCCCCAAAATCTTGGAAAGGAGGCACCACACGAATGTGACCCCAAGTGGACGTTTTACCCCTGTCAATGTTGCGTCTCGTTGAGTATGTCCTTGCGTTCCAACGGGTTTGATGTTGTTCTCATGAGTGGTGTGGCAATCCTATATTGTTGTTTTAAGCCCATAAGGGATTGTAAAATTAGGTTGAAATGAGGTACTGATTTTTGGAACTGGTAAATTCTCTCACTTGGAATAAGTGATATCATTATTTTTGAGGAAGACTGGCTCCCGCCTCATTCCTTCCACAAAAAAGAATGGCATCGCTTGGTTTAAGTTGTACGGTTTAAAATATCTGCCCTTATGTTCTAAATATAGCTTGTTTGTGATGTGCTTGTCGGACTAAATGGACCTTCGGTGATACAATGGAAATCAGACCCTTGAAATTGCTTTGATTTTCAACACTCTTGTAATTTACTAAAAGCACATTCATACAATCTCATATCACCTTCATTTAATTATATGATGCAATTTGAATTTTGCTACATATCACTTGTAAAAGGGAAATGCATGTATGACATTTAAAATGATTTTTCAAATTGAAGCCCAATTCTTAAGCCTTCCCTTATGATGTCCAAATCCCTTCCTTGTACCTGTGCATTTTGGCTTGTCTTGTACCTGGGAGTGGGTGAGGAAACACTCAAATCTGAATGTTTTGTTATTATGGAAAACAATATCAAAATTGATTGACAAATTTTTGACAGCAGCTTTGAAATCTTTACTTAAAAAGGAGGAACCCGTCAACGAATAATATTAACAATATACACGATAAATAATATTGACCACCATATCGAGTGGTTTCATAGAAAACAGAATTATTATAACCCTAACAATGAATTAAAAAATCTAGTCTGACCATGTGCTATTTAAAAATCGCGCTAGTGTAGTCTGTAGAACGGGGTTATGCGATACGACCGGTACGTGTAGGTCATAATGCCATAGGAAATACACCATGATGAAAGAATTATGTGTGAAGATGTATGACGCTACTGTTCGTCCGTATCGCATAACACAAAAATTATCCCATATACAGTAGCACGAATTTCAAATATCGATGGTAGACTAAATGCTTTTGAATTCGTTTTATGGTAGTATAATTCCGTTTCTCCTGAAAGCACTCCATGTGTTAAATAATTGTTCTATAGCGTATACAGGTTCTCCTTTAGGGCTACAGAAGTCGTTGGTAATGGCTATCCCAACAACCTCCCCAAAATGGAACACAGCACACACATAGAAGGAATCCACTGTTGCAAAATCCCCCCAACTCTTTAGGCCAGGGGATAAAAAATAAAACCCTTCCTCACTTTTTTTCACAACCCAGACAGAAAGATATTCTTTTATTCAGCCTTATTTGGTCTTATTCAAAAGGGACGGAAAGAGAGTGGCAAAAGCTTTATGCACATCCAATTGGTGTGCGAAGGTAATTTTCATCAATAGTTTTGTAAATTTCTGTCACTTTAAACATACATAATAAGTTGCAAAATAAAAAAACCTGTTATGAATTTAGCTTTCATGCCTGGACAGCGTCAAAGCAAATGGGCAGGAAAGACAAACTTTGAAATTAGATTTCTTTTCAAAAAGTTTCTCCCTCAAGTGGCCATGGTAGCGGATCTTGCATTAGCCTATGTAACAAAAAGTTGGAAAATGTCCAGAATATATGATTTGTGGAAAATCGTACATTATAAAGGTTTAAAGGTGCATACACATTTATATGTTTTTTTGGACATTTTCAAATTAATAAATTCTTTGGTGTAATAAAACAAGATAAGTGGAACTAATCACAGTCAA
>JAMKCH010015171.1:0-73905 GCA_023653785.1 Ophioderma brevispina | reverse complement strand
CGCCGACGCCGACACCGACACAGACGCCGCCGCCGCCGACGCCTTGACTGATAGCATAATCCCCCTTCTGCTTTTCAAGCCAGGGGGATAAAAACAAGCCTGTACGTAAAATATAAATGCTACAAATTCTTGTTGAGCTCCCAAAATGTCACTCAGGTTCTTATTTGAACAATTTGCCATTTTAAGTTCATTTAGCAAAATATGCCTCCTTGCGGCGGCCATCTTGGACGTCTAGATGTTTAAGCCCCCTTCAGGCTGTTAAAAACTTGCTTTCGTGTAGTCGTGGATAAAATTTCTATCTGTAATGAAATTATAATGGCGGTTTTACATAAAACAACGGGGGCCATTTTGAAATGGGCAGGACACGCTAACGGGAGGGCGAGTTGGTGTAGCGGTCGAGGCGCTCACCTTTCACAAATGCGGCCCGGGTTCGATTCCCGGTCGAGCTGGTGCCGTATGTGAATTTGGTTGCCGATCCATACTCGTCCTCGCAGGTTTTCTCGGAGCACTTCGGTTTCCTCCTGCATCTAAAATCGGACTTCTTCCCACAAATCTTTCCCCGCTGTTCTGGAGGCGTCCCTTGAATTTAATGCGTATAGCAATATTGGGTTCTGCCTGGCAAATGCCGAATGTTATAAATAACGTGCTGCTTTTCGGGGTGGAAACATACCTAATCCTAGTCAGGGGAACATCCCCTTCAAGGTGATATATGGGAACATTAATCACTAATTGGGTGCAACGAATGGAAAATCTGATGATAGCAGCTTATGGAATATGTAATAAGATGATGACTTAGTAGTTTCTGTCGTGCATGACAGAAAGTCAAAGCATGGTTTTCTATGGGGAACAATTACAATAGCAGGCAAGTTCAAAACAAGGTTTGCGGTTTTCTTTTGCACCTGTTTGTCCAATCTTCAAAATGTTCTCGGTAGGTGGTCCACACCCAATCCAGTGAAATTTGAGAGAAAATCGTGTCCTAAAAATATCTTCTCCTGTCACTTTTAAAACGGAAACCGAGAGACGTGTTTATTTCTCAAACACTAGCAAGATATTTTACTAACTACAACTATTTACTGTTAAGTATGTTCTCTATCTAATGCAATACTAGGCAATACATGTGCCATCAGAGATGACCGAGTTCAATTTTAAGAAGCCTTGTGAGCTACTACTTTGCACCAGAATGGCAGCAGTTATCATTTAGCTATTTCTTTAATGTCTTATAAGCTATGCCAGCTTATGCCCATCATCCTTCAACATAAACCCAATTTCTTTCCAATTCTTGATGCCTTTGCATGGTGTTCTGTACACTTTGCTTTGACGATAACTCTTAATGAAATATCACAAATTGTGACTTCTTGATACCTTATAGTGGCCACTTAACTTCATAGAGCAATTCTCCTTACGTTAGAGAGTTGCCTTACTGAAGTTATTCGCCGATGAGCTCGTGCTCCATTGTGGATCCTCCACACCTGTCATGCCTATCTGAATGCTCAATGTTGGTGTTTTGGAAGTGTTTCTGTAATTGATGTGGAAGAATTTTCTCATTGATCATCAGGCGTTTTGTTCACCATTAAGATTTCCATTGAAAAAAAAACAGGGTTGTCATCTGGCGATATCGTTCACCATTAAGATTTCCATTGAAAAAAAAGGGTCCGAAGGGCGTGCTATTCCCCGGGCTATTGCGTAGAAACCTATCAAAGAAAATCTGGTGTCAAACTATTGCTGGCATTTCTTATGGAATCACATGTGATCAGTCAACCACAATGGCATCTTAGGAAAGTTCTTATACTTACCATATTTTTAGCCACATTTGAATAGGGCCATTTTAAACCATAAACCATCCGACAGTACTAAATGGTTTATCATAGACGGATTTACTTAAGTCATATTTTAGATGCTGTCTTAAATAGGTACCCCAAACTTTTTGAGATGTTTTCCATGTTCTTTGAGATCCCCGAGGATATTTAGATAGTCGGTATGTTTTCATCACATATTCAACATTATTTTTAATTTTTAGTCATAGGCCTATTTGATATTTTGACGGGCATATTGAAAAAAGGGCCCTAAAATAACACCCTCCTACAGGATTTAATTTTTGGCTGTATGTTGTTTTTGTTATTATTTGAGACCCCTGAAGATATCTATTCATGTGGTTTGCTTTAACCACAAAATCTACATGAATGCCCTTTTATTTTACCATATTTTAGATCATAGTTCCTACTTTTGGCGGTCATATTGAAATAAAAGACAATAAACCACCCTGCTTTAGTAGATTTTGGCGATTTTACCCCTATTTTTCGGTACCACCTGAAGATATCTATTAGGTGGTTTACTTACCATGGAATCAACATGATGAACACCCTTTTATTTTATATTTTGTCATATTTCATACTTTTAGCAGCAATTATTGCAAAAGGGCCATAAGCCACCCTCCTACATGACTAAATTTACACCAACATTGTTTTCCTTTTCTTTAGTACCCCCTGAAGATGACTAATATTCATAATATCTTTTATCACAAGGCGGTTCTCGAACCACAAGTCTCGCGTGCTTTCACGCTTTACTGTAAGACAAAAAGCAGCACACCAGAGTGCAACTGTGTGAGTCCAGGGTGTCTCCAAAAAGTTGTGCAAGCAGATAAACTCCAATTTCTCAACTAGTTTTACTTCCCACTATTTCATTTGACACCACCCTAGGGGTCACAACATTTTCCATTGTGGAGATATTAATCTTGCAAGTTGAAATCCCCCCCCCCCCCCCATGAGCATAAGTCAGAGATGTTTAGGAGTAGCACCCCTGGTTTTGCATTTATAGTATTCTTTACTTCCTGTTCTTTTATTTGACACCACCCCAGGAGTCACAACATTTTCCATTGTGGAGATATTAATCATGAGAAGTCCTCAACAAGAGCATAACTAAGATGTTAAAGGAATTGTTATTGCTGACACTGTAATATTGATGGATTAATGAAAGCAATAATAAAATTAGAAAAAAAGTTACAGAATGACATATTTTGTTTCATTTCGTTGTGTTTAATTATTATTGAAGTGGCAACACTGCGATATGATGGTCACAACGACGTAAATTATGGATGGTCATCACTTTGACGTCACCATTTGCCTGCGATGTGGATTTGTCGGAATCGTTTTCGAGTAAGCTATTGGGCGGGAAATTAAAAGGGCAAAATACTCAACAAATGTGGACAATTTTCAACTTATTTTGATTTATATGTAATCTATGTTACTTAAGCTTTCCATCCATACCAAATTTTCCAAATATTCAGAATCATGACATATTTCCTTTAAGGAGTAGCACCCCCGGGTTTGCATTTATAGTATTCTATATTTCTCACTCTTTCATTTGATATCACCATAGAGATCACAACATCTTCCGTTTGGGAGATATTAATCTTGAAATGTCCCCAACATAATCATAACCAAGAGATGTTTAGGAATAGCACCACTGGGTTTGCATTTTAGTATTCTTTATTTCCTGCTCTTTCATTTGACACCACCCCAGGGGGTCACAACATTTTCCATTGTGGAGATATTAATCATGAAAAGTCATGCAAAAATCCCTTAAAATTCACTAAATTTAGTAAAAAAATAAAAATTTATTCAATTTGGCAACACTATTTTTGACCACATTTTAAATTTGAGTCCCCTACGAGGTCCAGAAAGCGGTGAAATGCCCAATTTTGCGTATTTTCATATTTTCCAAGAATGTAAACAGGCTGGCAACCCAAAAGACTAACCCAAGTGCAACAACCAGAACTAGAAAAACCATTTCAATAAAAACATGGGCACTGATCTAGCTATATTGATGTTAATACCTTTGTTGTGGTATACCCCCCTTTTGATAAGTCTTCTTGTTTTGTAACAAAACGTTCAAAGTCGAGGGACCGTCCTTTGTTATTGTAATAACATTCTTTATTATGTTAAAGGTCCATGGCCCGATCGCTAATAGCCTCGTCCCCAGAAGCCCCAGATTTTACCGGAAGTGGTCAACATTTTGGTATCAGAAGAAAGCTACTATTTTTCTCATTTACCCTGTGAAATCTTAGAGCCAAATGATGTTTGGTTTGGAAGTTATGAGCGAAAATGTGCCCCATTTTGGTCGACCAATATTAATATTACACAGTACTCTATGGGGGGTTACAAAATCACGTTTTTAGCTCTCGCATCAATACGGATTGAAATATCGGCGCGAAACTTTACAGATGAGGTTTGGAGTGAAGGCCAATCTATCAACATTAAAACTTCTTATCCTTAAATCGGGCCATCCCCCTTTAATAAGAAGGAGTCCGTCTTCTCTGGTAAAGTAAATCCTCTTAGCATGTCTCGACTTCCATGCATCGCGACTTCTTCAAATGGGTCAATCAATAGTGGGAAGTGGTATCAATTCGTCTATAAATAAAATAATTGCCTAATTGGTGGTGCCGGTGGATAAACATTTTGTTGCTTTCGTTACAGTATAAAAGCCCTACTTGGACAGAAAAAAGCGCATCAGTGAAGCCCGGCAGTGAAGCCAACGAAGTTCGTACGGAATCAAGTTGAAAAAGGGTGAAAAATATAGGCCTATGGCGAATGAGTTTTAAAACATAAACGCTAATTGATATACTGTATTATTATTATCATAATATAATATATATATATATATATATATAACATTTATGTACATGTAATTTATAGTATTATATCATATTGATTTGTATCATGATTATTATTCTGAATGAAATAATGAAATGAAACATACAATGGATACACTTTTTAATATTTCCAGCACTCTGAAACTATCAAAACATCGCTATAGGCCTGTAAATCTGTGACAGTAAAAATTCAAGTAACATATTAACATATTACTCGTACATTTTTAAGCACTTTAGGGACTCGGAAAACGGACAAAATACGGCGAAATCGTACTAGTTGGTAGGCATGAAATCAGTTCAATGCAGGAGAGCTGTTGATCGCTGGAATAGGTGTTTTGTTCCCCAAAAATCCCAGAGGTTTACACATTGAAAAAAAATAAAAATAAAAAAAAAGTTCCGCATAACTTTTTTTGAATTTACCGCGAAATTTCTTTTTGTTACTAGTACATTTTTTTAGCGGACCACATTCATTATACAGTGCATTAAAGGTTTAATAATATATTGTTGGGTGAGGTCAAAGATTAAATCCCCTTGGGATTTCTCCCCATTCAGAAACAAAATTGCAATAAATACAATTTGATTTAATTTGATATCTTATGAGATACATAACTTTGTAAGCATGTAGTTACAATGTATTATAGAAATACTAATCACTCCCCAAATTCACTCATATCATTAACCAAAGCGCTTGTGAGATGTCAACGACCAAGACGTCCCGAGAGGTTCGCTTATTACCATAATACAGAACGGCATTACAATAACAAAGGACGGTCCCTCGACTTTGAACGTTCTGTGTTTTGTACACCTGTTTTGTACACCACCAAATCACACACAGCCATATACTGCCAAATAAACACATACTGACCTAATTTATTGTAAGGTAAACAAACTCCTGAATCAAATTCTTTTTGAAGGTGTAGTATTTCACACTGACCATTGACAACCTGAGTAAATTTGATTGAAATGGACTTAATTTGCCCGAAATACGCCAGAAATCTAATCAGTTCAAGAACTCTCCAGCCCGCTCCCTTCCACTAAGTTACATCATCATACGCCTTACGGAACTCCAGAAAACTTGTACACAAGCCTTGCGGGAAAATTTCCGTTAATTATGCAAATTAGATACTTAATTAGCATATTTTACGCCCAAAATCTAATCAGGTCGAGAACTCGTGGACCTGCTTCTTTCCACCAAGTTACATCATCGTAGCCCTTACGAACTCCAGATAAATCGTACACAAGCAGTGAACACGGACGTCAAGCAGACAGCATGACAGACAGACAGACAGAAAAGTGATTACTAAGTCTCTGCCGAACAAAGTTCAGGCGAGACAACAATATCTACATGAACGCTCTTTTATTTTGCCGTATTGTAGGTCATATTTCATACTCTTGGCGGCCATTTTGAAAAAAGGCCATAAACCACACCTGCATGACTACATTTTGGCAAACATGTTCTTTAGACCTCCTGAAGATATATAGACAGGTTGTTTGCTTTCATCACAAAATCAAATGAACGCTCTCTTACTTTATCACATTTTGGGACATATTTCATGCTTTTGGCATCCATTTTGAAAAAAGGCCATAAACCACCCTACTACATGACTACATTTTGGCAAACATGAGTTTTCATGTTCCTTTAGACCCCCCTGAAGATATCTAGACAGGTTGTTTGCTTTCACCACAAAATCAAAATGAATGCCCTCTTATTTTATCACATTTTGGGACATATTTCATGCTTCTGGCGGCCATTTTGAAAAAGGGCCATAAACCACCCTCCTACATGACTACATTTTGGCAACATGGTTTTTGATGTTCTTTTAGACCCCCTGAAGATATCTAGACAGGTCTTTTGCTTTCACCACAAAATGCACACCGGACTTCAGCTTGCTCCCCAACTATTTCTTCCATAACATCATAGCTTGCTAACTCCAATTTTCAGAGCAATTAAAGGCTGACTCAGAGATTTCCCGATGAGGGCGCACTCAATTTTCAAACAAATCATGTTTTTTACATATACACAGCCGGATTCTTACTCACGTGGTAGCATATACTGCAGCTACACCATGTCTACCATGGCAGCTACTGCACATTACACACTGGGCTAATTGCGAGGCAGTAGCTGCAAGACAGGGCTTACAAAGTATACAGCTATTAGGTATACAGTAAAGTGGCTACTCTGCTGTACCTACCCCAATGGCTACCCTGTAGTTGCCCACTAGGTGGAGAGAAGGTGGATGTGGTGTAGAAAGTACCGGATTAGACACACAGCTACCACGTAGCTACCCTGCGGTTACCACGCCGCCATTTTGAGAGTGGATGAAAATTTCATGAAATGAGGGCGCTATACACTTGTTCTCTGTTTAGCAATTTTTGAACGTTTTTAGGAAAATCATTACGAAATTCAAATCGGGCGTCATCAAAAACCCTATATACCCGCACATGTTAGAAAAAATGCAAATATATGCCAAAAATATCAAAAAAAAAATTGGCCATGAGAAATACCGCGCGCGCTGAGAGCCGGTGTACACTATCCGTCTATGCGGCAAAAATACACGGAATCCTGGCCGGCGAGTGTACGTCTAGTGGGTAGGCAATCCATAACTACCATAAAGAATTTGGCCGTGTACTTAATGCTTGTCCATAAACTAATCACGGTGTGAAATAACTAAGCTCAAATTGAAGTCCTTCATGTAGAAAATCTCAGCTTTGTTATAAAATTCCGGATCCAAAATTTTCGTTATACACGGTTTCCTATGGCATACTTACACTGTGCATAAATATTTACTGCATGAAAACGAAAAATCCGATTCATCTTTAACTTTGGAATTACGCATTTTAGGTGACTATCTTTAGTTCTAGATGGCTATTTTAATAATAACTACACCAAAAAAAAATATTTCGAAATCTCTGAGTCAGCCTTTAAACAAGTCATAACAAACTAGTAGCGTGTTAAGCAACGGCCAAAACGGTCGATTCTTCTACACGATAGCACAGGACTATTATTAATAGTCCAAAAGTCAGATCACATACACACACACAATTTGCCCTTGGATGTTTTATTAATTGTGCTCAAATGATGAATTTATACATGTATGCCCATCTTTAACTGTGATTAGAAAGCCACATCGTATGAATATGAGTCAGATGTAATTAACCTGCGCCAATGCCCATAAAACGCAGCAAACGCGACACGTTTGATGCCCGCGTATATTGGCGTTATAACCTGTCACATTTACCGTTGCGCTATACACATCACCATTTAACTCAGCTTGTTTTAGAATTCTATTTCCGCTAAGTTATAAAAAATACAATCTTTAGTTGCTCGTAAAATAAAATTCCCCAAAGCCGATTTTGGCCGATTTTTGGATATGTGATAGGCAATTAAAGACACTATCAGTGATTTGCTAAATCGGCAAATCGAAAAAATCATCAAAAATCAGATTTTTGCATGTATGTAAGAAGTACAGGTATCCTAACATACCCTGCAAATGATAAGACCAGAAGCAACCTAATAAGGACAGAATCAGAGATTTTAGTCATTACTGTCCGAACGGACACTTACTACAACACGTAATTGAATGGAGAATCGTATCTTGGAACACTGCCGTTTTCTTCCTTTTCTGTCAATTCTACAGCTGAAAAAGGTAACTAATGAGGATTCCACAGACTTATCCTTCACTTTGAAGCTATTCCTGCAAATTTCAAATATTTTTCAAATCACTGATAGTGTCTTTAAAAATGCATCCAGCAGTACCAAAATTGACGACCAAGGAATTAATTCAAGCTGAATTTCCCTCACGCCTGTGCTAGAAGGACAACATTTCGAATTTCAGTTTTGGTGACTTACCTCAAAACCAAATACTAGTTGTACTGAAGCTCCTTTTGTCAGAGTACTGTGATATGCAAAATTGATAAAGGCAGCATCTACAAGGCCTAAAAATAACATCAATGCTGAAAAATAATCAGTTTAAAATACAAATTAGTAAAAGCTATTGTTAGAGCATCGCTCGAACAAGAAGGTCAGAAATACTCCATTAAAGGCCGACTCAGAGATTTCCTCAGGAGGGCGCCCTCAATTTCCAAAAAAATCGTGTTTTTTGCATGTACATAATGCTTGTCCATATACTAATCACTGTGTGAAATTGCTAAGCTTAAATCGAATTCCTTCATATAGAAAATCACAACTTTGTTTTAAAATTCCGGATCCGGAATTTTTGTTATACACAGTATCCTATGGGACGTAATACTACACATAAATGTTTACTGCATCAAAACGAAAAATCCGATTCATCTCAAATTTCGGAATTGTGCATTTTAGGTTACTATCTTTAGTTCTAGTTGACTATTTTTCATTATTACACAAAAAAATAATATTTCGAAATCTCTGAGTCAGACTTTAAAGTGACAGGAGGAGTTTTTTTTGAGGATACGAATTTCTCTCAAATTGCACAGAATCGATTGTAGACCACCTACCAAGAACGTTCCGAAGGTTTATTGGACAAACAAGTACAAAAGAAAACAGCAAACCTTGTTTTGAACTTTCCTGACTATCGTAATTGTCCCCATAGAACACAGTGCTTTGACTTTCTGTCGTGCACGACAGAAAGTACTAAATCATCATATTATTACATAAAGACGGCGTATTCGGCTTATTCACTTCGGGTGTGATCTAATACATTGGAAATCATTCCAAATATGCAAAAAACCCGGGTTCGAAAAAAATTGGGGGCGCTTCTTTCTGGAAATCTCATGTCTCTTTAAGGAGACATTGGCACATTTTAATGAGTATCAAGGATGCTGTGGCTTACTACAGTGGTGTGGTGTCGAATTGTGCAATGAGATTGGAGGTGAAACTACTTATAGCAGAGGTTCTCAATTGGCGGCCCACGGGCCAAATCCGGCCCGCCAATTATTGATTTTTGGTCCTCGACTTGTTCTAAAATCTAAAGGGAAAAACATAAGAATTCAGGTGTATTTAGCCCTCAAGTTGGGAACTTTGAAACATGTTCAGGATTCTCTGGCCCTTCAGTAATATAATTGAGAACCCCTGACTTATAGGTACAAGCAACAAATGGCATGCTAAGTGATAATTCCCATATCCAAACGTCCCTTAACTGCACTTTTTCCACTTTTCAAAAATCACGGAGCGGACCTGTCTTGTTTTTAGGGGGAAATTTCCCCTAAATCTAACAAGAAAAATAATGCTACCTCCTTTTTTGCAGTGATCGTCAGGTATGTATTCTTTTTCCGAAAAGGATGTTAGGGATATAGGCCTATAGCCAGTGAAATTTGTTCATTGTTAAGGCCAAACAAACAATCAAGTTTGTTTCCAGTAGGTAGTCCAAAATCCTGAATGTAAAATGCACTTTTTATTTTTAATTTTAAAAAAAATTGGAAAGGGTTTCCACCCAGAAATGGCTCAAACTGGCAAAATGGCAAGTCAAGACAGTTGCAAATCATACTTTATTAAACAAAAATATTGATTTTGGATCACTTAGATATCTTATAAAATTGAAACGTTCTATCATCTCTGTCCGCATTGTCTAAAAATGCAAATTTCCTCAGTAAATAAAAAAAAAAAAATATGGTAAAATGGCTCCAAATTAAATGCATGTGGTCTACTAGTAACAAATTTGAATCCCCTGCTGATGCCACAACTCCTTCAACCACTGGCTCCACCACCCATCGCCCAGCCCATTGGATCTTGTACCCATCAATTACCTGACTACCCCTACCCATCATCCAACAACTCCACCACACCATGGAATACTGACTTTGTCCTTGTCAACCAGGGGCAGCAAAACGCTACAAGACTAACTAATATAGGACAGCGTTCAAGCTTTGACTTACGTTTAGCGGACACAGGTGTGAAAAAATATTTAGGGGTGAAAACAGTCAAAATTCTTGATTACTTAAATGTTTCTAAGGGTAAAATGTCATATTTTCAGATTTTGGCACTTAAAACACCATATTTTTCACTGATTTTGAGAAAAATTCAGTTTTTTGGCCAATTTTAGCCAAAATAGCCGTTTTCGGGTGACAAAAATTTTGACTTGCTAATTTCCTGTGAGTGTATGAACATGAAAACTACCTAGTAGTGACTAATTCTTTATGCTAATCATGTGACAGGGGTACATTTGTAATATTCAAATCATTAAATGGGATCAATCTATTTCTTTATTTTTGTAACAGGGTTAGAAAGTCTGCGGTCAGGGTGACAATTGATTTGGGAAAAAATGCAATTTTCGCCCAATTTTGTGATTGAAGAAGCCATAACTCCTCAATGGTATGAGCTATGGTGATGCTTCTTGTGTCTTTTTGTTCAGTATTTCAATAGCTAAATAGTGATATAAAACTTGACTAAGTTGAATGTACTAAAAAAAAATAAAGTAGTAATATGTTACCCCTACCCCAAACATTTCGAGGGGTGTGAAAAAAATAAAGGCCTTCGCAAAAAAAATAAGTCCTTCAAAACTGTGAGGTTTAAGGCTAAACAAATATAAACTTGCTATAGCCAAGACCTCCCTCTAGAGCAAGTTTATATTTGTTTAGCCCTGAGAGTCCCAGTTTGAAGGACTTATTTTTTTTTGCGACCGATTTTGCTCAAATTTGAGGACTTCGGGCAGAAAAATGCCTGTACAGTGCTATGGGAAAAATTTTCAAGTTAATAATTATGCATTTTTTATTTCAGATTCAGTTTCTACACAAAATTTCACCTTAGAAAATGGTATTTTAAGTAGGATATCTTTCACATTAAGTTTCCACCATTCTGGCCACCAAACGTAAGTCAAAGCTTGAACGCTGTCATAGGTTAAAAAAGCCTAATTTATTACTTAAGGTGGTATATCAGGGATTAACAGTAAAATTTAGATGACATTGAGGATTGGGAAGGGCTTGTGTATGGCCCAGGCCAGGGAGATTAATAACAAATTATTTACAGTACATATTAACTGCTGTTTTCTCAACTTTATTACAACTTTGAAGAACGAGTGCATCAATGATGCAGTAATCCATCAATTGCGATTGTTAGGGAATGTGTAGTTGTGGGGTCAAGGTCATGTAGGGTCATTACAGGTCAATTGACATATAGCCCACGGGTCTTGGCCAGTGGTTATCTTGAGCAAGTTTGGTGGCTATACAACTTAACTTGGAAGAATGTTTTGATATTTTGGGGTCAAAGGTCAAGTAGGGTCATTGGAGGTCAAAAGGGCATATGTGCCATAAGAGGTCATTCTGTGCATACCATTTGAGTACTGGACTGGTGGTTTCTTTAATAGTATTTTACTAGGCGATCCTCGGATTTGGCTATCACCTGTGTTTTGCGACCACCTGGCTTGAATGACCCTCGGGTTTTGCGGTTCCTTTGACCTTGAATGACCCCTGATGACCTTGTTGTGACCTTTAAGATTTTTGGCATCAACATCAACCCCACCCTCAAAGTTTCATGTCGATACACTAATGTTTACCCCATTTGACCTCCTTTGACTTTGAATGACCCCTGATGACCTTTGATCCACTAACCAATACAAACTCGGTCTTCGTAAGGTCAAGGGGCACCCACCCACCAATTTGCAGGAAGGTGCAATCCTCGGTCTCCGAGAACTATTATGCAGTCAGACAGACAGACAGTGACAGACAGACAGACAGACACAGTAACAGACAGACCACCGGTATAAATATATAGATGTGCAAAGGTTTGAACGTGGGGCAAAGGTCATTTAGGTCATTAGAGGTCAAACTGTACTACCTATATGAGTCGTACAAGTTCCTTTGAGCATGTTTGGTGGTCACTGTAACTTATTTGCAGAAATTGTATATACTAGTGGGGAGCCCGCGCTGCGCGTGGGTCTTCCCTAGCTGAGTATACCCGTTAGACGAGTATACTGGAATGTTTTCAGAACAGAAACCAAGGTACTGTATTCGACCTAATTAGCGCCCCGGGTGCTTTATATCCATACGTCAAAGCATGGGTATGAAAACACGGCCAACTTACCCAATAATGACCCCTACATGACTCCTGACTCCAAAATGACCCTCGAAAATGTGACCACAAAAGTGGTACGGCAAAACTCTACCACCATATCAAAACTCATATCCATACGTCAAAGCACGGCCAAGTTACCCAATAACGACCCCTGGATGACCTTTGACCCCAAAATGACCCTCGAAAATGTGACCACAAAACTCATACGGCGAAACTCTACCACCATACCAAGAACTCATCTCCATACGTCAAAGCACGGCCAAGTTACCCGATAATGACCCCTGGATGACCTTTGACCCTAAAATGACCCCTCAAAAATGTGACCACAAAACTCATACGGCGAAACTCTACCACCCTACCAAAACTCATATCCATATATCAAAGCATGGCCACGTTACCCGATAACGACCCCTGGATGACCCTTGACCCCAAAATGACCCATCGAAATCGTGACCACAAACCCTGTACGTCGGAGCTCTACCACCGCATCAAAACAAAATTCATATCCGTATGTTGAATGACGGCGAAACGCATAGCCGGACAAACAAACCTACAAGCCCACAAAGTTGATTTTTATAGTAATATAGAGTTTGACCAAATGGGGTCAAAGGTCACATATGGCCATTAGAGGTCAAAAGGGCACATGGGGCACCATAGGTCCTGGGGTCGCGTTTTTCTGCATTTCTGCGTCCAGGACGCCGATTTTGGAAAATGAGCTAATTATGGACGCACTGAATTTCACAATCATACGGCAAAACTCTACCACCCTACCAAAACTCATATCCATATATCAAAGCATGGCCACGTTACCCGATAACGACCCCTGGATGACCTTTGACCCCAAAATGACCCTCGAAAACAAGACCACAAAAATCGCACGGCGAAACTCTACCACCATACCGAAACTCATCCATACGTCAAAGCACGGCCAAGCTACCCGAAAACGACCCCTGAATGACCTTTGACCCCAAAATGATCCCTCGAAAACGTGACCACAAAACTCGCACGGCGAAACTCTACCACCATACCAACACTCATATCCATACGTAAAAGCACGGCCAAGCTACCCAAAAACGACCCCTGAATGACCTTTGACCCCAAAATGACCCTCGAAAATGTGACCACAAAACTTGTACAGCAAAACTCTTACCACCATACCAGAACTCATATCTATACGTCAAAGCATGGCCAAGTTACCTGATAACGACCCCTGGATGACCCTTGACCCCAAAATGACCCTCGAAATCGTGACCACAAACCCTGTACGTTGGAGCTCTACCACCGCACCAAAACAAAATTCATATCCGTATGTTGAATGACGGCGAAACGCATAGCCGGACAAACAAACCTACAAGCCCACAAAGTTGATTTTTATAGTAATATAGAGTTTGACCAAATGGGGTCAAAGGTCACATATGGCCATTAGAGGTCAAAAGGGCACATGGGGCACCATAGGTCCTGGGGTCGCGTTTTTCTGCATTTCTGCGTCCAGGACGCCGATTTTGGAAAATTAGCTAATTATGGACACACCGAATTTCACAATCAGAGGGGTTTGGGGGTCCAAACAATTTCAACTGGACGCAGGCAAACCACACGTCAGTGTTACTACTGTAGGATTTGAAAACCTCCCAATTTTGCATCTTTCCGGAGATAAAAAATGTGTACCGATTCACAAACCTTAATATTTTTAAAGCGCAAGTTTGTCTCAGCTGATTTCTTTGCGATACCTGCCAGATATCAAAGATAATCTATGAATATCCATCACAAGTTCCTCATTCATAAAACTGCCCTTGTTGTTTGCCGATAGCCAAACAAAAAAATCATTTACTGGCCACAAATTTCCATAAACTACAGCTTAACCAATCGGCGAACATGGCCATGGCCATTTCATGACATGCTAGGGAGTCTGTCATGCTAGGGAGTCCAAAATGGCCAACCGGACATAAAGTGATGTTGACGCAAAACTTTCCTCAATAATTTCATCTTTTAAACTTTCAAAAAATGCAAAACCCTGTAATTTGTTAGTAGCGAATATGTTTTTCTGTTGATTAGTGGGCATTTCGAATAATTTCTCAAAGTGAAAACCATTTTTCTTGGCGATGTATTTCCCAGGCTTGGCTTACAGAAATGTAGTAGATGACGGCCTGTGTCAGTGTGTGAAGCCCTGTGTGTACATTGCCTCAAAATGCTTGGAACTTTGGGAAAGACTTCCATATGTACCCCCCTTGTATATATTTACATGATACAAAATTTATTTTAATTTTGGCCTTGTTTAATCAAAAATACATCGGTCCTCGGACCGCTTGTGTCGCCTGCCGTGACGGTTAGTGAATGATAGGCCTAGCATGACCTTTGACCTTGATATGTGACCTTGGACCTCATAAACAAGTGAGGGTTTGCATATAAACTCCATAAACCAAGTTTGGTTGCAATTGAACTTCAACTTTTCAAATGAGGTCAATTTTACATTTTCATCCTATCTTACAACTTAAAACTCACATGACCTTTGACCTTGGTATGTGACCTTTGACCTCATCAGCAAATGAGGGATCCCATGGTGCACCTTTGATTCAAGTTTGGTTTAAATCCATCAAAGTATGTGGATATTACAGGCAAATGTTAACCCTTTTTCGCAACAGACATCAACAACAACAGACATCAACAACAGACAACAACAGTGGACAAAGTGATCCCTATGTGTCTTCCTGCTTAAGGCAGGCGACACAAAAACGGAATAAACAGCTAAAAGAATTAAATTTTATGTTGCATGTAAATATATGAGAGGGGGGTACATATGGAAGTCTTGCTGAACTTTGGATGTAAAGGTGAGAAAGGGCAAACTTTGAATAAAACATTCAAAAATGCCTTGTAAGTGTATTACTGAGTGAAACTTGTCTTGGGGTAAAAGTTAGTCATTCTGTTTGCCTTTGCTTTGCAATGTTTCTGTTCGCTTGACAAGTCATAGCCCGGGCGCAGCCCGACTTCTCACGGCCACGACTTCCCAATATGGACTGTTTGCATTGAGTTCTCTTGATTTTTGATATTATATTCGGGAGATTGAGTGACAAGTCGAGATAAGGCCTTTTTGGATTGAAGGGGAATTAAACTTAATGGTGCACTCCCCAACTGCCCATTCATTAATGGAGTGAAGTACACTTCTGATCATGACGTGGAACTATAGGAATAGACTTATGCCATGGTTCGAGAACCAAAATTTTTTACCGCTTAATTTAACCACGTTTGGACCCCTTGTTTTCTGCTTTGGACCCCTTGTTTTCAGACTAAAGGTGGGGTTAAGGGGTCCAATTATCTTCCACTGGACCCCTTACTTTTACCGGGACTTTTACAATCTGCTTTTACCATGCAGCGCTACCCCTGCAGTAAGAGTCCTTGACCAGTGGTTCCTTTAGTTTGTCATAGCATTTTAGTTGCAAAAGTGTTTTATTATGTAGATTGACAAAATGGGGTCAAAGGCCATATAGGGTCATTAGAGGCCACTCTATGTATACTCAATATGAGACTTGAGTCAGTGGTTCTTTGACTATGTGTGAAGGTAATCGGCAAATGTACACTAAGCAGTTAACATTCACACTCCAGATACCCACGGCAATGTCTTACAATGCTCTGTATAATGCAACAAGCTTGATAACAATCATATATGAATCTCTTTTACAGCAATACATTAACACTTGGTTGCACACGTAATAAGGATGTCAGAGGGGTCATGACATACTGGTAGCAGAGAAAATTGTCGGGTGTTGCGGGTTTTAAAAAAAAATTCTCTATTAATTTTCGTAAGTTTCAGGCCACTTTGAGGGAATATCCTCGATCAAAAATAGAGGATTATTATTGACAAATTTCCCTGACTCTTGTTGAACGATTTTTAGGATATTCCTAGTCAAAATGGGCATTGCGGGAAAGGGTTAACATTTTGACTGACATGAGGTCAAAGGTCACATGAGGTCACCAAGGTCACATGAGGTCACCAAGGTGTCCTCCCACCCGGCCCCCTCCTTTGTACCAAGTTACATCATCGTAGCTCTTACGCAACTCTGCATGCAATATACTAGTACTAAATGAATCGGATATTTCCCGATGAGGGTGTACTCAATTTTCAAACAAATCGTGTTTTGCATATTCATAATGCTTGTCCATCTACTAATCACTTTCTGATTGTACACACAAAATCATTAATTGCATGTATAGAAAGAAAATCTTCAGTAGCAATGTTTCGTTGTTTATTATTTATTAAAATCCCAAGATTAAAGTAGCTTGTTCATTTTACGCCTATAAATTATAATCACAGGCACAGATCTAGGGAGGGGGCGGAGGGGCCGCGCGCCTCCCGGTAATTCTGCAAAATCTTGCATAATCAGCCCATTTTGGACAAGTTTCAGCCTTCATCCCCCCGGTAATTTTGTTGTTTTTAAAATCCTGGATCCGCCCCTGAATCGGGCGTACCCGATGCCACAAAAAGCAAAAATGACTACGGAACATGGAGAGATTGAACGGCAAATTGAACGTATAATTTGGTAAAATGGGCCGAAGAAGCGCTGACATGACTGATAACATGATCCACACGGCGTGGCTGCAACCGACTTGCAGCTTTATGGACCCAGGGCTGGGATTTACCCTAATATAAATGGTCAGTGTTTGTGCTATTACTTTCATTTCAAGATTATTTCTGCACATCATTTCATGGCCAAGATTCTTGTTAATAAATGTTTTGGTCTGTAAAGCTTGGAATCGTAATATAGCAACCTCTTCGGACTGAGAAAAAACACGAGTTCTGCACGGTAAGACCGGGGTAAGACCACGACGCAAGATTACGTGGACGACCCACGGTGTATATCTGTTGTGCAGAGCAAACGGGTGTAAATCATGCTGGGCAGAGGGGTACACGCGTAAGCTGCCGAGAGCACAATGTGTCGTTTTTTGATGGGGGGGTGAGGAAAGAAAAATCTATTTCGCTTTGTTATTAAAGCTCTAAATGTAAGAAATACCTTGCGGATGTATGTATAAACCAGAGCATCAATGATGCAGTAGCCTATAATATGATGCCATTCAAAGACAACAACATCCTTTAAAGTACCTTTATATATTATTTATATATTAAACCTCTTTGAATATTCCATCATACGTACTTCAGTAATAATTACTATATAAGTTCCATGATGATGATAATAATTGTTTTCACAATTGTTTTAATTTACATAAAATTCTCTATTAGGCCAACAAGTTATTGTTTTTTAGCTAGTCTTTTTCCAAGCTAACTTAAAAGGTTACTTCTTTTTGTTCTTTTTTTTTTTTTTTTTTTTTGCTGCCGAGAGCACAATGTGTCGTTTTTTGATGGGGGGGTGAGGAAAGAAAAATCTATTTCGCTTTGTTATTAAAGCTCTAAATGTAAGAAATACCTTGCGGATGTATGTATAAACAACAATATCCTGCAAGTGCAAAAAAAGTCCGAAAGAAAATGAAGCACCAAGGCTTCAAAACTTACGTAAACCTGCATATATTTGTTCAAATTGATCCCGGAAAAATTTACAATGTGGTGTAAAATGTCAGCTTTTTGTTAGGTAGGCTAATCGCACTTGCTGAGTTTAATTCACGATTGCTCACTTAACACAAGTCATATAAAGTTTTAATCTCGCACAAATAACAATGAATATGTACTTATTTAGATTAAATACCGATGGAATTAATTTGTCTCTCAATAAAAATTATGTTGGGATTTCTTTTTCAACAACTGTTCAAAATGCTTGGCACTTAAGCTGTGTGTGTATCATAGCCAACACGGGACACGAGGCTGCGTGTCAACGGTCACGCGATCCCCAAGGGAACTCCTGGGAAATTCCAATGAGTGTAAACATGAGCTAGGCCGAGTCTGGTGTAAACAGCGATGAGCTCATGAATATTTAATTAGCACTATCTCTATGCCTAACGTTTTATCGTGGGAATCTTTACATGGATCAAAACTTTTGTATATTTTGAGGGCTTCTAATGATGAAATTATGTCATAAAATTGACTATATATACTGACATAAATAATATACACAACACAAGCATTTTTGGCTCGACAGAGGCAGACTTTTATTAGGAACACAGCGAGTAAGTTGCATGGTGCAGGCAGAGAAGAGCCAAGGCCGGGGTTGTTTTGTAATCTTTACAGACGCATCATACAGGCACATTCTTAACACAACATCACTCGGGCACAATGACACAATAGCCCGCAAATCCAACCACGCTCCCACGCAACTCAGGTGCAATATCGATAACGTAAACACCGCCCTCGCGAATCTTCATAATGACGAAGTACCGGACACACATGCGAATTTTATACACTGAAAATCAGATTCCCACAACAAAACACCTTCCAAAATGACATTTACACACCACCATTTCAAAATCCATTTCCATGAGTTTTTTCCATAAGATCACAGCTTGCACAACTGCAATTTTCAGAGCAATCAAGCAAGCCATAACAAACTAGTAGGGTGTTAAACAGCGGCAAAAGCGGCAAATTCTTCCACGCGATGGCAAAGGCTCGATCTATTAATTACATTAATAGGCCAAAAATAAAGAATCTGATGAACGTTCTTCAGATATCGACCCATTTTGTTTGAGTGGAGAATTTCTAACATATTTTTAGAAGAATTTTTGCAAATCAGTAAAATAATCAATGATTGTTGTTTAGTTAATCTTTCTTTTTGCACTTTCCTGTCATTTCCTGTACATCTAACAAATCTAATCTGGTAGTTGAACATTCTAGTAATCATTATTCATAGATGCCAGGAGCGGCAAAAATTGATATTTGCCACAAAACTATAGTCACATTTTATTTGAAATTTCCGCCGAAAAATTTGAGCCGAATAGATCATGGCATGTTAGTAAGTGACCTTTCCCTAAAAATCGGTCAACCGTTAATAGTTTATCTGCTCCCATACAGGTTTCTACCTATTGCGTTAAGTGGAGTTAAGCCGCATTAGAAAACGTCACTGTGAATAGGCGGTAACACACATATCTTTTTTGAAGTGAGGATGATACACCTCCTTTTCCTAACACCCTAGACTAGTAAATCTAAGCCAATATATATATGAACCTAGAACAAATTGCAACAGAAGGTTTTAGTGGTTAGGGTGCTTGCCTATGGCGCAAATATACCAAATCAAAAATCCCGGGTTCGAATCCCGGTGGGGTCACTTGCTGGGATTCACTCGGGTGCTCAATTCTGGATTTAATCTGTATACGAGCTATTGATTAAATACAGAATACCGCTCTCCTCCATGGTTCACTTGGAATTGGGCAAATGAATCATGAAAGCATCCCGTCCTTCGGAGGGGACGTTAAGCCGTCGGTCCCGCGTACAGAGAGTCACAACTGTACATGTACATCGCAGTCAGTGTCGAATAAGAGTAGGGTGTAAACCCCTGACTGTTCCCAATCCGCCCCCAGCTTAAAAAAACGCGGGCCATGTTAGGAGCGTCCGTATCATAGATACACGCGGCCCCGGATCAGCTTACACAGTTGAACAAATCCTGACACCACCACAAGCCATTACGAATGACTTGTGGACACGAACGAACGAACGATGGTTTAATATTGTTACAATGACCCCCCTGAACATTATATCCAAAATCGGCCAAAATCGGACACCGGGAAGTGGGCTAATTAGCATAAATCCAAAATGGCCGCCAAAGGCAACTTTGAGGGCCTGTATCTCCTGAAAGGTTGGTTTTAGACCCCACAAATATGTTATTAGTAGATACAAATATGACACCAAAGAATCAAATAAGCTTGTTGAAAATGCACTATGACGTATCTATGACGTAACCACATTAAAATGACGTAATTATTACGTAATATTACGTCATCAGGAATCGAAGTACTTGAAGCAGCTTGTTCCAGGTTTTACATTAGTGACCATATAAAGCACATGGATCTACTGTAGGTGGATCTACTATGGGCGGATCTACTGTGTGTGGATCTACTGTAGGTAGATCTACTGTGGGCGGATCTACTGTAGGTGGATCTACTGTAGGCGGATGTACTCTGGGCGGATCCACTGTGGGTGGATCTACTGTAGGCGGATGTACTCTGGGCGGATTTACTGCGGGCGGATCTACTGCAGGTGCATCTACTCTGGGCAGATATATCATGGGAAGATCTACTGTGGACGGATCTACTATGGGTGGATCTACTTTATCGGATGAAACCCCAGACACGACTATCTATTGAGTGATTGCCTGAAGAGATACAAAAAAATCATTACAGAACTCAAAGGAAACATTCATTCAGTGAAAGGAACTGGTCTTCTTCTTCTTCTGTGGTTCTCAAATATGATCCAGCCAGAGATGGGTACAACGTCTGGCTGCTTCACTGAATTCCGCAAGGTCCTTGTTTGTGCATTGTTGCTCCAGCAGTGGGCAGACCAAGAGGTGTTCCATGGTCTGTGGGGCTGTTCCACAACCACAGGTAGTTTCCTGGTCTGCTTCCAGATAGCCCCACTTCTGGCAAAGGAAACCTTAGAATCGGCCATTCTGTTACTCAATCATTGGAGTCACGCCATTCAGCCCATGAGGATTCAGCTCAGGTGGGAGATGCTCACCCAGTTCAATACCGATAGATGTTACTTGTTGTGGCAATTCTTATCTTTCCAAAGGCGACTCTCTTTACCCCCGTAGGAACTGTTTCAAGAGGTTGACTTTGCTTAAGAACTCATCTCGACAAGGGTGCTTCACATTGGATACTTACTTGGCAGCTACGCTCTTTGCATGCTCGCTACGCTACGAAAACGGAACGGATGTCGGTGGAGCAATTCCTGTTAGGATGTACAAGTTTTCCTTTGTGTTGGACGGAGGCATCCTGTGATAAGCCGGCAGGAGGCATTAACTCTGGATCAAGCTTCTTGGTCATTGGTTTATCTTTCCCCATACAGGGCGCATACTCGTCACTGAGTAGCATACAGGCAAGTGCCGATACGATCTTCGGGTAGTGGGCGAGTCACCCCATCTGTTGCCAGTGAGTTGTTCAGATGTATTGCGTGAACATACTTTACTCTTCGTCTTCTCAATGTGGGTCTAATAAGAGAGAGTGCGGTCCAAGGTGACACCTAGGTATCATCACAGGTTATCACGTGCTCCAGAAGTGTTCCAGACCAGGTTCTTTAAGCGATTTTGGGCTTCATCCCGGTTGCTAGATGGAAAGCACAGCAACCTGTGTCTTGTATGGATTTGCACGTAAGTGTTTTTCCTCATCATAAGGATTGAGTGCATCCAAAGCTTTGGAGATCCACTCTGTCCCTTTGGAGAGGAACTGGTCTAAGAGTGCAGGAATCTCAATTGCTTTGTTGACCCAAGCGCTTTGGGGGCTGCTTTTGAAAATATTACGATCTACGTAATGGCTTGGTCGGCAAGCATTTTCACTGTCGTCACACTCAACAAAAAGCCGAACGACCGACATCGACAACTGTTGACAATATATTAACGTCAGTGTCGGAAAGTTTTAGCTTAGGGCTATGCTGAATTCGCACCTGCTCCGGGTTGAAAGTAATCATAGTCCACAGTACATAGTCCGGGCGGGCTCCATAGACGACAACGGAATAAAGCTTGAACTAATGTTATCGTGAAGAGTAACTGAATCGATTGCCTCTTGTTCACCATTGTCCCCGGACGGTGAGCCCGGGAGGTACTCCTGCCACACCGTATGTAATGTAGCGTCATCTTTTCCAACATTTTATGACAGTTGTGCAATAATAATTATGACGTTGTGGGAGATTCTAAGACTTTGCACGACATACATATGTAGGCAAGGCTATTGTATCAAGATTAACCATCGATAATGGCCATGCGCTTGAATTGGGCTAGTGTTGCTTTCGTCCTGCAAAATTTCAAGTGTTTACGCACCATGTTGAGCTTAAACGTTTTATAACTGGTGCCAACTATAGACCGTTACCATCCTATGTCATTCTTTTGTTGCCTGCGAAGTTCCATTCCTGCGAATCGCTATGGCCCATAGTATTAGAAACTCTAACAGATACAATTGGCCCAGTGTGTAACAGTCGACCGACCCTATCAAGATACCAGGCCATAACATGTTTTACAAACATTGCCTGTTGACTGGCTATACATACTATCATATGAAAAGTAAACATTTCTCGAAAGGAAATTGTCCAATCTTTACAAATGCTATCAAATTGCAGTAGGGTGTAAGTCTTAAGAAGTTTTTATCAATCAATGAAATTAGACAAAAAGTGGTATCATCTCATGTTTGGGAAGGCAACAGCTGTAACGAAAGGCATCAAAAATCTGTCATACATTGCAATAATTCCTAAGACTGCTTAATAATTCTTGGAGTAGGATTCTGTCTGCTGAAGCGCATCAAGTATTTGCAAAGAACTCCGATAACCATTCAGTAAATGGGAAACATTATAGGTTATACAACCCTTGTGAAAAGTTTTACTGTATATAAGGTATGATTTAGAGTGCGCTTGCTCACATTGGCAGCTCACTTGTTAAGCATCAACAAGTCATATGTCAAAGAGCATAAAAGCTAATTTAATCTACCATTCTTTAAAAGTAAACATTCACATTGAATTTATTTTTCTGATAAGAATACGCCTCAATTATCTAATTTCCGTACGGTAGGAGCTTTGCATGTCCTTTGTTGCGATCTAGCAGCGCTTGTATTCACTTCCTCACGCGGTTCGTCACTTGATAATTATGAATAGTTTACTTATTTAATCAAGAACTTAACTTTCATTTTGGTGTCTTAATGATGTTTTAACATCTAATTGTAGAAGATATAATTAAAAAAAGGACAGATCCAAAGTGTCTTTTCTGAGTAAACATTAAAAAAACTAAAAACGACCTAATTTTCACCTATAAAATTTGCAACGTGCTGTTCCCATTTCCTCTGCATCCCACTTGTCTAATAATAATTAATGAGCTTCATTAAAATGTTAGGTCTATGTTATTATGGAGGAACTGAAGTGCAAATTCTGAGTTTTAAATTGTTATCTTATTGAATGGTATGAAGAAACATAATGGACTGAACAAACATTGTTTTCATATATTGTAGGTTTATCGTGTCCTATTGTATACTCAATCACAATTTGTTAATTAATCAATTATTTTATTACACTTACTTTAATTAGAGTCTCACAACAATATTTATGGTCTCAAATTAAAGGACAGTTAAGTAGCTTTAATTTGATATATAATTCAAATAATTATATGGTTGTTAAGATAAAGAAGAACAATAGAGCTGAAGCTTCATAATATCCCATAGACTTTACATGGTACCGTGTCCCAATCTCCGTGTCCCAGTTGCTCCACCCTCCACCTTCGTTTACTCAATTAGTCTTCAATTTAATTACTGAAGTCTGATCAATATAAATTTAGTACCAACTTAAAGCTAACTAAATAAACTTTAAAATGAGTAAATACTTGGAAGTGTTCAATCACATTTAAGTACTCTAATCATTACAATCATGTCAGATTTCTCTAAAATATGAAACAGCTCCACCCTAGAGCAGGTCCCAATTCAAGACACATGGCCATAAAGAGCTAAATGCTGCATGCTGAGAGGAGCGAAATACCAGGGTTACAAATCTCATACAAATGTTTCTGTTATTTTTTTTTATTGTTTTCCGTTTTTGTCGACATATTCATCATACGAACAGGCTTGTAGCGGGTTCACAATTGGCTGATACCCTAAGGATGCGATGGAATGACAATTTCCTGATGGCAGCAATGATAATGGACAGCTGCGCTTTGAAATTGTATTTAGGTTATTTTAGCGCTATATAAACCATGCTTATTGTTATCATGATCATTATTGTTAATGTTGTTATTGTTGTTGTTGTTTTTATAGCATGTTTACGTCATACTATCATTATTCACACCAAAATCATAGTTACGTCATGAGCTCTTTTGTCACCCTAATGACGTAATTGACGTCAAATTTGCATGATGACGTCACAGGTACGTCATAATGTTGTTTTAACAAGCTGATCCGATTCTTTGGTATCATATTTCTATCTATTAATAATATATTTATGGGGTCTAAAACCAACCGTTTAGGAGATACAGGGCTTCAAAGATGTCATTTGGCGGCCATTTTGGATTTATGCTAATTAGCCCACTTCCCGGTGTCTGATTTTGGCAGATTTTGGATATAACGTTCAGTGCGGCCATACAAACAAGATGACACCAAAAAACCTTCTGTTGCAATTTGTTCTGGGTTCATCCATAAGTTTACTGGACTAATGAGTATATTGTAACTCATAGTGAAACCTTTAGCATTATAACAGTCCGGGTTGTCAAATATTCCCGTAAAGTTCGTCTGTCACTTTTAGGACCACAAAATTGAATCCTTTTGATTTTCAAAACTGAAGCACTTTAAGCTTCAAAGACGGCAGCAGATGACAGCTTTACCTTAAGGGGTTTAACGTGTTAGCGAATTACTCGATAGAATTTTCTAGGATTCACATATATGGTATTTTTAACAGTGCTGATCAAGAATCTGAAATAAAAAAGAGGGTGTCACCGACTTTGTTTTTGAGCTATAGCCAAAAATAAAAAGGTTTCTGGTCGCTTTTCAAACCACATATTATGTCTATGGGAAAAGTAAAAAAAGTGATGCTCGAATCGCTTACAAAATAAAAACTACTCGATAGAATTTTTTAATTTTCAAGTATGTTGAGGTCCCAATTGGTTCTTTAAAATTTTGAAATAAAAAATAGGGGTCACCGACTTACTTTTTCCACTACATGCCTAAAACCACTCAAATTTGACAACTTTTATCATTTGGGCGCATCGTTGGGCTGCAAGAAAAATCCGCGACACATTCGGCACGCACCAAAGCAGGAACGCAGGTGTAAAGATGCGCGATTTTAATAGACGCAAACAAAGCGTACAGTTGTCCGCGTTATCTGCGATCGATTCCTTCGCACCTCAAAACACAAAATCTTATTTTGTCGATGACTGGGCTCTAAACAGGATGCTGAAGGTGCAAACCAGCTTGCGCGTACACAGATCACACGTCAAACCCCTTAACGGATGTGGTAACATTAAAATACACGGTAGTGTGTCTACCAAGTTTTTAATAAAACAACGCGAAAAACTAGAAAAAAATAAATAGAAATCACGTACTAAATTTGAACTCGACGCGGTTTGTTAAACTCGACGTTTTATGTCCGCTCTAGCGTGCCATACATCCACATATTGATTTTTGTGTAATTGGTGTGCCTGGACTGGTCCTGAAATTTGAACAATACATGTCCTTCCAAACCAGATCTTAATTCTGAGTCGATCGTGGCTTGGTTAGTCATGTAGCAATTAGTGGTGTAGCTGAAAGCGCCCTCTAAACATCTTTCTAAAATGATGAAATTTAGTACATCTTTGCAGTTATTTCTCACTAAAACGAAGAATATAAGGTGAAGTTATTTCTCATAAAATTAAAGACCATGAGTGTTTCATCAGTTTAAAAATCAAGACTGAATTTCTTTACGAGCCATCCAACTGTATAGGCGGCATGGAAATATTCGAATATTACGTCCGACCGTGTGAACACGCCTAGAGTTTTATTTCGAATAAAACATAGTCCAAGTCAAGAGTATGGTGCCAAGCAAAACTCGAGACAAAACTACAAACGCATACCATATTAGTGTAAGCTGTATGGCCGGCAGGTGGAATTGAATGCCATTGAATGGCGTCCATCCAAGATTTGAACTGTGATTAGTGGCCTGTCTGTTTTTCCTTTATGTTGTGCAATTGGTATAATAGGTCTGCTTCTTTGCAAATTGGCTGTTCTTTTCAACCTACAAATTTCATGATATAAAGTCGAAATTCAAGTACTGAAAGTACTGATTTTTTATTGAGATTTTCATATACTATAATACTATCGTAAATAACCTCGTAATCAGTGGTACCGTTCATATTATTCACACATTCCTTGCATATGTAGTGAGTCATGTGCAGACGTTTATCAGACAATTGGAATGAGTATATTACAAATATGTCCTCTTACAAAAGATGTCCTCTGGCTAAATCGGTTGCGTACAGATTGCGGTTGGGTAAGATTTTACCGGTATTTCATATAAATTGAAATTCGAATTTTCCTGCCAATAGGCCATTATGGTATTGTAAAATCATATGTCCATATTTTTGCATGGATTCAGGGTTTTTGCTTGCCAAATTTAGTATTTTTAGTTATTTTAGGAAAGGAAATAAAAAAAAATAAAGCGCAACGCCTTGATGAAAGGCTATATGCTTTCCCGATATTCGGCACAAACGGCACCGACAGTTCAAAGAGAACGACCCGCTTGTCTGTTGCCCAAAATAAAACAATGTCCAGTTTTTGGGACGTGGCGATTATGCTCGGTGGTATCGTACCCCCACGAGTTGTGTGATTTGCAATGTCGGCATAGATTTGCATATTGCCATTTTTGAACATTCCAGACTCCCTGAATGTGAACAGGAGTAAACGAATGACGTTATTATGTCTCCATTGATATCGCTCCAACATATTTTGACAATTGTTTAAAATGTGTAACAAAGTACCTTTACCTTTGCATAAAGGGTAGGTGTCTAAGACTCTCTTGCCCCATCTTTTTTAGGTTTGTAAAAGAAGGGAGAGTGTCCATGGAAGCATTAATGACAAATTTTAATACTCCTCTGGGTAATGCAAAATCAGAAATTTCCACGATAAAGCAGTTTCACATTTTACAAGTAATTTGGCCATCTCATCCTTGCTCAAAAGGGCCTCAACAACGTTTTTTTCCCAATAGTTATCGGTATTGGCTGATATTCTGAAAGGGAGTCTAACTTTAGACCTGGGTTTAAACCAGGGTTAGTCCTACATGCGTGGACCTTTTACCCTTTCAAAATACTGTGAAAGTTAAATGTAAAGAGTGAGAAAATTCCTCATGGCTGGGCCATTGTGACCCATCCATGAGGAATTTTCTCACCCGTTAAAGCACATTTTAGACTATGTTGGAAGGAAAAAGGTCCATTTGAGTAGGACTAACCCTGGTTTAAACCTAGGTCTAAAGTTAGACTCCTTTAAGAATACCAGTGATTAAGTTTCAGAATCTTGTTCACCTCTGGTTTCACTTTGTTTTCGGTGTTCCTATGGCCATAATGGAGAGTCTACGCGCCCAGGTAGATTCACGTTGGAGCTTCAGATCGAGAGCCTTGTTTGTTAACTGATCACCTTTATACGTCTAGAGCTACATCCGAAATACGTCGGATATTAAGACCACGTGACATATGCAATAAAGCAGTATGGACGCCATGTTTAGGAAATCCCAACCATCTCTTGCGAAACTGTTCGGCTGTACGGTCTGAAAGCTGGATATTTGAGTTTGTCAGATCATGAACCGTGAGACATAATCTCAGGGATGGAATAAAACGGGTGTATATAGGTAAATTTATACTCATTACAATCAAAAATGTATCAACATTATTTAGTTTACTGTTCAATTGAGAGAGAACATAATCATAAACTTGTTTTCTTTGTCATGAAAGGTAACTAACGACCCAAGAAACCGTTGGGGGTCTTTTTTAACAGAGCCGCTGAGCCGCAAGTATAGGTTGGAAACATAATTTTTTCGGGAAGCTGGCAACGCTTCATAGTTGAGAAATAAGATCATGGCTGGCGCTCCCAAAGACGTCAGCCAAATCAAAGAAAGTAACATGCTCAGGTTTTTTTACGATTTTTGGAATAGAGTATCGCTTCCTGTAACACTAAGATTGTGTTCAACACATCTGTTGAAACCTTTAAGTTATACACCACTAACCTGGTTGCCGTAAGGATAAAAAATCTTGGGTGGACTACTTTCTTGCATGGCATCTGGAAAAAGTGCTTTAAAATGTCTGAAATGCACTAGTTATATTAAGAAAGTGATAAAATTTCATGATTGACATGGTAGACTGGTATGTTTTCTCAACCTAAGCGGCATTTGGACAGTGAATTTGAGGCAATTTACTCCGCGGTCATCAATTTCACATCGATTTGCAAATTACTAGCTTTGGCGACAATAGAGAATCTTGGGTTGCCGTCTGATATCAGGCGAGTTTGGTGATTCGTAACTAAAAAAAATTCTGGTCATCATATGTTCAAAATTTGGTTATTTGGTGATTTTAGATTGTACTTTGGTGTGATATTGTTGTATTTCCTCTGTGAGAGTCTTTAATGTGAAAGAAACATGCTCAAAGTTGCCATTTTTCATATAGACTACTGTGTATAAGTGAGTTAGTGGTGTGTAACCTATAGGAAGGCTTTTTGCACGTCGGGATCAATGATCATATTTTGGTGAGATAAACCAATAAGTCTTTCCGTAATTATTTGATGGAAAAGTTTTGCTATACAAGATGAGAGGGATATCATCCTAAAATGTTCGGGTTTCCTAGTATCACCTGATTTGTGAATTAATATGACTTTAGATTTAAATGGATTAGCAGCGATTTGCTAATCCGAAACATCGAAAACAAATCATCAAAATTTATATTTTTGTATTTTCATATTTTTACTGGCATGGATATGCGAACATAACTGCAAGTGGTTGGCTTGGAATCCGTGTATTAAAGACAAGGCAGTACTTTTTATCTGATTCTGTAATTTCTATACGTGTGTATCAAAATTCCCACTTGAGCCTTTCCCGGTGAATATCACAGATTTTCAGCGTGATATTGTGCACCATGACCAATACAGTTTGACCTCAAACACAACATTTGTTTATTCTGTACTGGTGTAAACCACGATCTGCTGTTTAGTGCAGATTTTGAGACACCGTCGCTGTATGTCTATTTGCGGGAGACGGTATGACAAATTTCCTGAATACTTCATTTTTTTCATTATTTGGTGGTTTGTTTCTACATTAAAGCAGTTATTTGGAATTGTACACAGTTATCTCAGATTTATAAATTTAAAAAAAATGCATTTCCACATTTTTTCGATTCTCTCGCATTATTGCTGCTAATCCCTTTAAACCGTGACTCCGGAGGAAAAGGGTCAACCAAAAGCATTTTGGTAAATATGGTGGCCATTCAGTATTAGTTGAATGCATATTTTTTAAGCATACCATACATGAGGCCATCTGCACAAGGTGCTGAGGTTGTCCTCGTTCGGAGTATGTCTCTAACATCTTTTGGTTTATAACTGCCATATCGAGGGTTGACAAACAGAAGGACGTAACTCAAACTGAAAAGAAATATTAAAGAATTTCTTTAATTCTGCTGTAATACTGCTTTTGAGAAATGCGATGTTTAATATTTTCTATTAAGCAAATCTATTGATTACTCAAAATGTAAACATCTCATAAAGCTCATATATGGTACTGTAAGCAACATTATATAAACAAAGAACAATTTTTAATTATGAACAGCAGAATTAAAGAGATTCTTTAACATTTCTTTTCAGTTTGAGTTACGTCCTTCTGTTTGTCAACCCTAGATATTATAATCAACATTCAGTTCTTCCTTGATAAATATATTTGGAAACCACGAAAGCTGAGTTAAATCTAAAATAGTCTGTTGAGAATATTTCAATGGGTAATAGAGATCAGCATCTTCTTTTGTAAATGTCGCCCGCGCAGATTATGAATTCAGTGTACCGCGGCCGTTGGTAACTTTCTTTGCAAACCTTCAGAAATTAGAACAATTACCCGCCAAAATCCATCCTTCAAGACTTATTCAAAATTATTAAAACTTCAAATCGTCACTCCTGCCCAGTTTGGCTTTAAACATTCCAATTTGATGGCAACTAATAAACTCGAGAATAAAATTGCTAATGCCCTAAACAAAAAAATTGCTAGGATCTCAGCAAAATTATTATACTCTTTAATACAAAATTCTCATTGATAAAATAAAATGAGGTATGAAAGGTATTGCCAATACCTGGATTGAAAATTATCTGGATAACTGAAAAAAAAAATCGTTGATTATAATCAATACCAATTCTCCATTTCTTCCATCAGATGCGGCGTACCTCAAGCTATATCCTAGGACTCCTCGTTTTTACTTTATATTAAATGACCTTCCGCAGTGCTCTCCTAATCTTCAATTAATCATGTTCGTAGATATGATACTTACGTATTATATTCCAATAAAACCCTAAATTACTTGAATCAACTTAAAATAACTCATATATCTAATTGGTTCAAATTAAATAAACTTCTTTAAACATTAAAAAACCCAATTTTATGGTATTCAGAAATAAACCTAACCTTTTAGCACCAAATTTTGAAATAAATATCGACAATAAGCCACTTGAACACGATATCACAACTAATATTTTAGGCCTTTTAATTGATGATGATATGTCTTGGAAATCGTACATTTCACATGTTACTAAAATAATTTCTAAATACAACGGGATTATCCGAAAAGGTTTATCCATCTTGCCTCACTACCTTAAATAATACGCCTGTCTTATATCAACTACTGTGCCATCACTTGGGCAGATGAAAACAATTCTCACCTTCATTCTCTGTTTTTAAACATAGACTATTCGGTCATGTACAAATTGTGGCATAGCAAATTATATTTATATATATGTATTAATTTTTCATTCTGTTAATCATCCTTTAATTTATTAGTATGTTTATTATTATTGTACTTGTGCAGTGGGATGGAAATAAACCTGAAAGGCGTCCCAAAGATGTTCGGAAGAAGCACCGTAAAAGTAATACAGGCTTATATATATTTTTTTAAATACACAGTTATTATTACAAAATCATTCTATTTATATATACAAGGTTTTGGGTTGGGACCTCATTTCAGGTGATGGCGCGCTACCAAGTTTGAAAAATCCAGAAGGGCACCTTTATCAAAATGTGCTTTCTCGCAAATGGAATTAACAAATAAACACAAAAAACTTGTATTTACTAAACTCCTGCAAAAAAGTTTGGAAACTTTTTTTTTAGTTATATCTCATTTTATTTGAAGGTATTTATTTAGTACCAATGATGATTGGGGATTTCAATGCAAAGTTGGTGAAGGTATTGCTCATGAAGATGAGTGTAAAGTACTGGGCCCACATGGTTTTGGTAGTCGCAATGAGAGGGGCAGCATGCTTGTAGATTTCTGCCTGGCCAATAGTCTCAGTTTAGCTAACACACTGTTCCAGCAACATCCAAGAAGGAAATATACCCGGTTATCTCCCAATGGCTTAGTTAGAAACCAGATTGATTACATACTCATCAGTAACCGGTGGAAATCGTCCCTAAAAACAGCAAAGACACCACCGGGAGCAGACATTGGTAGTGACCACCCACTTCTGATAGCTGACTTCCGTATCAAACTAAGAATGACAAAATGTCCACCCAAGCCTCGTAGGTTTGATCTTCAATATCTTGATTGATGCCTAAAATAGAATGGAAACTCAAACATGTTATTTTGAAGAGTTGATGGTTAGTGAGGAAGAATCACCTCCTGACCGACTATAGACTCAGATCAGAGTCTCTGTACTGGCAGCAGCCTCAAAGCATATCCCTAAGAGGCCTAGAAGAAATCTACACCCTTGTTTTCCTCAGGAACCATGTGACTTTAGCAGATGAAAGAAGCAGTTGAAGTAACTGGTCTTCAGGGTAGTAATCTCTACAGAAGGATTCCGGGAGATCCAGACCAGTAAAGAAGGGTAAAAATCATCACATTAACATTAGAAGTCATAGTAGTGTAAACAACAGTCGGGAACGCTCCATATGTGTGAAGACCCTCACCAACAAAACAACAGCCAAATTGGTCATCATAAGAGCTACTGGGCAAAGTCTTTGACAGAGATGATTGACATTAAGAACCGCTGGAAAGACTACTGTGAGGATCTTTATGCTTCTCAAGAATAAGGGATCCTCTGATGTACCTAATCGTTAATCAGCGAATAACGAGCCGTTCTTTCTGTTCAGGAAGTCCAGGAAGCCATGAGGAACTGAATAACAAGAGGACCCCCTTGTGTGATGAGTCCCAAGTAGCTCCTGAAGGAAGATGATATTCTTTTAGTTTGTCGTCTTACACCAACTGTGCAACAATAGGAAATCAAGGATCTGGCCAAAGGAATGGAAGAAATCAGTCTTTCTTATCTACCTAAGAAAGGAGATGCTAGTGAATGCAAGAACCACCGCACAATATCTTTGTACCACATGCAGTAAATTCTCTACTGCATATCATCAATGAACGCCTGAAGCCCCGCCTGGAACGAGAACCTGCTCCCAGTTGAACAGTCCGCATTCATAAAGGGTCGCGTACCAGAGACCAGATTGCCAATATCAGTCATATCATTGAAAAATCTCGCCTCGCGAGTTTCAAAGGAAGATCTATTTGTGTTTCATCGTTACGCCCTTAAGGGCGTTCGATTGTGTGAGACATACCAGTCTGTGGATGCACTGTCAAGAAATGGGTATCCTTCACACATCGATACACACTGCTCCCAATCTGTATGATGGCAGGCATCATGGTGTCGCCTGAAAAAGGTAGACAGTGATTGGTTCAAGAAAGACAAGTTAGGAGGGGTGCATTCTCTCTCCTGCGCTCTTCAATCTCTATGCAGAATTCATTATGAGACGTGCATTAGATGGCTGGTCGGGCGGTTTGGCCGTTGGTGCCCGGATGGTGAAGAATCTTCGTCATGCTGACGACACAACCCTCATTGCAACCAGCTTAACAGAGATGACAGAGTTTCGTAACAAAGTTAAAATGGAAAGCGAACAGCTTGGATTGCGCCTCAATGTCGGTAAGACTAAGTTGATGGCTATTAGTCCTGAAAGCAAGGAGGAGCCCTTACTGGTTGATGGAAAGGAGGTGGAGTTTGTCTCCCAATTCAACTTTCTTGGATCCTTGATTACAAAAAAAGGGTGGCTGTGGCCATGAGATCCGCCATCGGTTGGCAATGGCAAGATCAGCAATGGTCAATCTATCCAAGATCTGGGCTGACAGAGGAATTACTAGAACTACAATAACTCGTCTAGTCCAAGCTCTGGTTTTTCCAATACCACATACGCAAGTGAGACACGGACCCTCACCCAAGCAGACCGTAACAGAATTGCAGCCTTTGAGATGTGGTGCTGGAGGCATATGCTTCGCATCCCATGGACTGAGAAGAGGACAAACTCCAGTGTTCTTCAGGAGGTTGGGGTGCCAAAACGCTTGTTACAGAACATCTGCATCCAGACTTTAAGATATTTTGGTCATGTATCAAGGCGTGGTGGAAACAACTTGGAGAAGGGGATCATGCAAGGAATGGTTGAAGGGAAAAGAAGAAGGGGCAGACCAAGAGCTCGATGGTTCGACCAAATCAAGGTTGTTACAGGACACCCTCTTCGACTGTGCTATTTTCTTGCTGAAGATCGTCATCTCTGGCATCGCATCTCTGAGGTCACGAGCTATCAGCCATGACAGGAGCGAACCAACCAACCAGTGAAACGGTCGTTCATTTTTACAGCGACACCTCATTTTTAACAACTGCGTAATCCATGGGTGAGAAACTCTCCGGCAAGACAGGAGGTCTCCAACAAAATGTGCCAAAAGTGCCATTAATTGTCTCCAATAGAACAATCAGTTCCATCAGTTGCATTAGTTTGGCATTTTTGTTTGGACCCTGACCTATAATCAAAGGAGAGTACTCAGTCATGGAATGAAGTGATTTTTACAAATGAGGTGCCATTTGTAAAGAGGAAATATACCCTTTTCACTGATAATCAAAACAATGAAAACAACCTTAAAATAAAATGAAGATGTATCTCAACAAAATAAGTTCCCCATCTTTTTTTAAGAGTTTATATTTCCAAGGAATCACGTCCTCGGCTAAAGTGCGGAATAAAGGAGAAAGGAAAGTCTTCTGCGTAAGAAGACAATTGTCCGAAAGATTTTTCTTGTGGTTTGTCCTCGGGGGTACAAAGTATACAAGCACACCAACAATACGCATATCACAACGCCTACAAAGGACTGCAGAATGTGTTTCACATGATGCGGCGAAGTGTGTGATTCCTAAGGCTTGTTTCATGTTAACATCCTAATATTTCAATTCTATAGTACAATGCTTTCATTCCATCATACAGCTTGCATTCTTTTGGCTCCACTTGTACGTATTGTGCATCAACGGATTGGTCGAACATGATGACAGTAGGTGTGTTCCCGTCAGTATTAGCGGCAAACAGCTGTTACAATCAAGACCAACAAGCAATATTGTTATTACGCCCTCATTTTTGTGATTAAAATATTATTTATTTATGTATGTAACTTTGAGAAAATATTTCTAACAGGACAAATATAAACATTGTTTTCAAATTTGAAAAAGTAAAATGGAATTACCTAATGCTAAATTAAGAAGGCAATGATCTGTTTTTACAATTACATTCCTTGATAACAATGTATAAAAGGAGATACGATAGTATCCCTGACGTCCTTTTCGGAAAAATGACTCCGGGAAATGACTACCAACCGCAAAAAACGAGGTAGCGTATTTTTCTTGTTAGATCAAGGGGCTACTTCCTCCTAAAAACAAGGCAGGGGTCCGCTCCGTGATTTTTTGAAAAGTGCAATAAAATGAAATATGTGATTTCCAGTATAATTTCCAAATGTCATTAGTGTATTTTTTATTGGGCAATGCTACGAATGCAGTTGCAAATGTCAAATATTTTGACTTTTTCGGTTCGATCCTGATAGTGTAAAGGGACACACTGGCATGGAGCATAATGAAATGGACTCTTACTGAAATCACTGAAATCACTTCCACAAATTTGTAAACAATTGGGATGTTTACATTTCTGTAAAAACAACAAGCGCTACAGGCAATTCATTCTACGGAAGATTAATGTCCATTTAATTATGTTTGAAATATTTCTATGACATTGTGTCCAATTAATATGCAGCGTATATATTATCTATTTGATCAAAAAGAATACGCTATTAAAAATTCTGCTCGTCTCATTTGCTTGTGATAAAAGGGAAATCACCTAAAGTGAGCTGTATTCTTAAAAGGGAATTGTACTATGTATAAGTTGAATGCCATGGCTACACATACATAGGCCTGTGTTAGTATCCTGGATTAGAATGTCCTTTTAACAAATCAGTTGACAAGAACTATATAATTCGGTATATAAAAACAAATATTGGACTGTTTTTTATTCGTGCCTGGTTGAAAAAAAAACTTAAATTTTTTTTTTAAGGCCCTAGGTGATCTCGAAAACCATACTATGAACCTCGGCTTACGCCTCGGGGCATAGCAAGGTTTCGAGATCACCTTGGGCCTATTTCAACCATGCCCCCATAGCAGTTAATATTTGCATACTATCACTGCACTCGCCAAAATCCGCATGCGCCAAAGCCACTGTTCAGTTATGACGGAAAAATTCAAAGTTGAGGACGATGAAATGTGAAGTCAAACATTATTTGAAGTTATAGAAATATGTAATAGTGATATAGAAACAAATATTTAAATCGTGTGACGGTAGAAATATCATCATTCGGTGAAAGAGTATATGTGCCATTCACTTCTGATGATATTTCACCATCACTTTATAGTTAGTTAATACACCTGCACAAAAAGTATTCGGCATGTTTTTCGATCAGTACTGTGCCAAGTAAGGACCATTTTGAAAGTTTTCGAATACCACCATTTTGTTGCCTAGGTATGCTACTTCATTAAACACCTCGCTTGTAAAAATGCCGTGCAAAAATGACTGAGATAGAGTGCCCGAAACAGACGCAAACCCCCCAAACCAAAAGTTGCAGTTTTTGGATTTTTCAATGGTCACTGTGTGACAACGCAATAATACGTGTGTTGATTTTAAACAGAGGTTTTCCGACTGAATGAGCGAGAAAGCTACTTGCAGTATAGATTGTGATCCGAGTGTTAGGTCCCAGTACACTGCAATGCCATTGAAAATCCCACAAACTGAAATTTGGTTTTGGGGGTTTGCGTTTTTCGAGCATTCTATATCAGACATTTATGCACGCTGTTTTACAAGTCGAGGGTGTTGTGAGGTGTTAATGTGAAAGAGCAAAGACCTAGGCAACAAAAATGTATATTTCGAAAACTTTCAAACATGGTTCTGACTTTGGACACCGTACTGTAGAAAAACATGCCGAGATACTTTTGTGCCAGGTGTATGTATACATTAACATCAATACCGGTAGGGGGACAGAGACAGTTTTAGAAGGAGGAGGAAATCGGAGTAACCGGAGAACGTTGAGAGCACAGACTGTGCGGGTTTTCCTAGATCACACCACAATTATATTTGCCTTACAACATTACAACCATCAGAATTCAACTGAGAATTTGGAATAAGCTTTTTCTCGGGGATATCTTGTGAACCTTAAACCAAAAATAAGGTGCTATGATCACAAAATACACCTCATTTCAAAAAAGCTCATTCAAAGCTCAATTGGATCATAAATTTCAGACTGCTATGCCAAGAAGATTTTTTCTTTTTTCTTTTTTCCTCTTCTTCATTGTATAAGATCCTTTTAAGAGGGATTTTTTTTTAAAATTATGAGTTGTTTTTAAAAGTTTGTAAAACAGAAGTTATGTGTACCATGTATTTTGTTAATAAATTTGAAGCAAGTATGTAAATGAAGTGAAAGTTTCCCCTTGTTTCATTTTGTTGTCCTCGTCTCATAAGTTGGTATAATTACAAGTGATTTACAAAAGAAAACTGAAAAATCTCTCAATTATTTCTTCAGAGTAGAACCTGTACAATTGCATTTGTTTTTGTTAATTTTAGTGAAGTGAGGCAAAAAAATTAAATCGTCTGAATTTCCTTGTTTTTAGTAGTTGGTTGGCTTTCTGTCGCATAAAACTGGATGTTTCTTAGAGTGGAAAATGTTCAAGCCATGCTTCAAGAAAGAAAAATTTAAAGAAAAAGAATAAAATATGCTTGAGCTCCTCCAAGAAAATTAGTCCTGCAGCATTGGGCGTGGTCGATATATAGTGTGGGGGACAACTTGCCTTAAGGGTAGGAGTATAGGTGTATGAAGGCACACAGGAGTTTTTGACCAATGATGCATGCTTCAGGAGCAGGTCTCCCTCACTAACCTCAAAGGGCAGCCATTGGCTTTTCATACTTTTTTGGACTTGGAATTTTTGCCTTTAACCTGAAAAAAATAATGCAAATTATATATTTTAAAAGAAGCAGGAGTGAGATTCGCACCTGAGCCAAATGTTTCATGGGACGAGTTGCCTTACCACAAGATTAGTGAGGATTGGGGTACCAAATTTGCAATTCTAATTCCTTGATAACATTTACGGATACATTGATACTGCTATTGTGACCAGTACTCGAATAAATTGCTCTGGAGCAAAAGTTGTGGTCAAAATTCACACTTGCCAGTATGAAGAAAATATTTTTCAGCTGGAACCATTTTTGCAGGTTCATTACCCCTAATTTGGCAGCAGGGTTTATGCGATGTATGTGTGTGTGGGTATTATGTAGATTAGTCCCAATTATTAGGACATATCCAGGAGGCTGGCACGGGGATGTTTCAAGACGCGTGAAATACCCCCCCCCCAAAAAAATCGAAAGTTTCAAGTGGCAGCTCCAGACTTATTTTTCGGGGGGATGGGGAGGGGGAGAGCAAAGTGATTTTTTAGGAGGAAGTGAAATTCGGGGGGGGGGGGGCAATTTTTAAAATATTAACCAATTGTCCAATTTTAGGGGTGAATTGGCATTCTCCCCTCCCCCCAAAAAAAAATCAAGAGATCCAGGGCAGCTCAGACTTCGGGGGGGTGGGAGGGGAAGCAAGTTTTTTTGGGGAGGGGGTTAAATTGAAAATTCTGGGGAGGGGGCATTTCGCGATTTTTAACCCATTTTAGTCCCAAAATCAATCGCTGATTTTACCAAAACTATCATTTTTCTGCGGTTCGGGGGAACCCACCCCAGCGCCCCCACTGAGAGTTCCACTTTCTGCGCTTCAAAATTTGAATTATTTCAACCCAATTCACTGCTCCGGCTCCCTCCCCAGTTTTTAAGATGTTCCACATGTTGTAGAAGCGATCTTGCAAAATATTTTTGGGGAAATTCAACTGTCCAGCCCCCTCCCTAACCCCCCCCCCCCCCGCATACAGGCTCTGCATTGCCAATTCACCCCCCAAAAAATTCAGTTACGCCACTCCAAATTTAAGAAATCACCATAAATAAACTGATACGTTCACACTTTTATAACTATCAGTTCCTCGATTAAACATTCATCAGTTTTTTATCTCAATTTGGTATAAAGAATCATATTAAAACTTCTATTTGTATTTATCAGCTTAAAAAAGTACAATCTTACAAGTTATCGCTCCATTATAGGCGTTCCTTTAATAAAATTACGTTTTGCAGTCTCGGGTTATGTACGGTGCTCCTCTAAAAAAAAGGGACTTAAGTGAGCTTAGCGTACGGTAGTTGAATTTGGCAACCTCGTCTGCTAAAGTTGTTGCATTAAACGATCCACAACTTACGCTTGCAAACTTTAAAACTGCAACACCCCGGGAGTTTTACAGGTATTTTATCTAGTTTTCTTTACTGCCAACGAATCTTAGTTCACCTCTCATTGCACCTACGGTTTTTTCTGAACGTTTTACCTGCTGTGTCATGGTCCAATCGGATGTGTAATATGGTTGCTGTGTTGCGGTTTGTGTTTGTGTTGTTTGTGTGTGCATACAAACCGAGAGTTTCTAAGTGATTTTTACATACAAAGAAGCGGTGATCTTTTAACGGAACTTAAAGCGCAAAATTAGGTTATAGGTTTATTTCGTAAGGTGGGGAAGTTTTTTGTCATTCATAAAAAGCGAGGATCCTACGGAATCAGGCCCGTACCGCGAAGTACCCCCTCCCCCACCCAAATACAAATGGGCAAAAAGGGGCACTTATAACTGATTTTTAATTAGAATTTTAAAAAAAGCAAAAAACTAAAAAATTAAAAAAAAAATGTTTATGAAAAAAATCTGCTGAAGGGGACCATTTTAGGGGTTAGTCCACTTTTATTTAAGAAAAAGGCCCCGGAACAGAATAAATGCGTAGGTAATTATATTACGCTTTATTCCGAAATAAAATAATTGAAGTCTCGCCTTACCATATTTTCTCGCTAATCTTTGATGTACACCAGTTGATCTGCAAATGTCCATGTGGCACGTGAGGATGTCACCCAATATTCACCAAAGAGGGGGGGAACAACCGGCCCCTGAGTGATAATACCTGACACGGTACGTACACTTAAGAGGTTTCAATTCTGATCCACGGATTTGTATCCGTTAGTTAGAAGCTGCCCAGTGTGAGGCATGGATTCCATCTGCCGTATTGAGCAGCGTAACTAGACGTAGACCCCCGTTGATGACGCGCTGATCCGGACAGCTATGTCGCCACCCTCCATACCAAGTGGATTGGCACACACTTGCTAACATAAAATACAGAATAATAGGGACAGCTTCAAAAGAAAACCACTGCGTCACAAGACGTGTTCCATACCAAAAACCAAAATCTTTAAGGATATATGAATCTCCAGGTAACCCTGCCTTGATAGATATAGTCGATAAGAGCGCGTGCATGTAATACGAAGGTCGCCAGATCGGATCCGGCCACGGCCGCACATGGTTTAATAAATATTACATCCAGGTCAACCATTGTTCAAGGTCATTGTGGGAGTATAATTTTCAAAAACATTTGGATTTTATTAAAATTAATTCCAAAATTACTTGCATAGGCTGTACGGTCATATCTATGACAAAGACATGTTATTTACTCCATCTACATCTTTTAAATGTGGACTTTATAGGGGCTAGATGATCCCCATTGCGAATGAGTTTTTAGACACTATCGTGCGAGGGCCATCTCGGGCACATCATTGTCTACCTGGTGGACCTCAAGTAGTTAACACTAAGTGACAAGGATTTCACTCCCGTGGTGCCCAAGGGGGGGGGGGGTGGTTCCATGGGAACCCCCCCCTAAGGAAACACACTTACGAGGGATTTTTGCACGAAATTTATTACAAAACATGTGATCAGGGTTCATAAGACAACCCCAAAAGCAGCAACAAAAAATGGGAATAATTTTTTATTTTGGCTGCAAATTAGGCGGCAAAACATTGTTTCAAACACGCGAATTGGGAAAAAAGACGGAGGAAAATTCAAATGAGCCTTTTGCGATTACCCAAAACATTTTGAAAACTTATTTTATGTTGATATCTATTCTAGGAAGACCCAAAACATATAGTAACACAAAAAATAGGCAGTTTTAGGGAATCCTGATTTGTTTACGGGTTTGTGCAAAATACACGTCATTTTCCCATAGAGTTTGTCAGTAACGGTTTGGCAACATCCATGATGAAAGTGTTGTTTCAGCACCTAACATAAAGGGTAATTTTTTTTTAATGTTACTAATAATTGTTTACTAAATGTATGTGTGTGAACTTATATACAGCAAAAAAAAATTGCTTTGGTTCTTGGTTTCTATTATTATTTTTAAAATATTCTGAAAATGACTTCCGTATGCCCAAGGGGGGGGGGGGTTCATGGGGACCCCCACTAATTAACTCATTAACGGCTGGGCCACTTTAATTATTTGGATGAAAAGAAGCGCATTTATAAAAAGTCCGACAATTACAAAAAATTTTGGCGCAAAAATCCCAAAGCGAAAGCGGCCCAACGCGAAAACAAATTTGGGGGTCCCTAGGAACCCCCCCCCTTGGTCACTTAGTGTTAAGTTAAAAAACTGTTGACTGATAATTAAAACTAAAGGTCAACAGATAGGCAGACTATACAATCATTTCTTAACACTTATTGCTCAAAGGAGGTTGGATGGGGACCCCAACTTTTTGTATTTTTTATTCTTTTTTATTTGAAGTAAAATTATCGGTTGCGCAATGACATTTTCAAGATTTTTCTACCTGACTGCGTAACAGAATAATGTTGCTGATTAAACAAAATAAATAAACCCGCCACGGCTCATTAGCATAATGGGCTGGGTAACTAGGAAACCATTGATCGGGATGGGGGAGCTGCATAGTGCCAACCCCAATTAGGCTAAGAAGCGAGGGCGGATTAACTTTTGTCTCATGAGTCAAAGTCCGGCTTTCATTTTTATTATAATGTGTTTATACTTTACCCAAAATTTACTCCCATGGAAAAATGATTTATATCTCTCGGTTGGAAACCTACGAACGACCCCCCCCCCCCATCCCTTTTGCACAATCGAAAGTTTTTTAGGTTGTATAGGTTGTCCCCGAAAGAACTTAAAGGGGGAGGCCGATTTGAGGGATATTATGAAGTTTTCATTTGATAGATGGACTTCACTCCAAATTCCCCATCTGTAAAGTTTCGCGCGATAGGTCAATCCGTTTAGGTGCGAGAGCTAAAAACGTGATTTGAAGCCCATAGAGCAATGGGCTAAAATTAATATTGGTCGACCAAAATGTTTGGCACATTTTCGCTATAACTTCCAAACAGCATCCTTTGTCGCTCTGATTTCACAGGGTAAAGGAGAAAAATAGTAGCTTTTTATGCATATAGAATGTTGACCCACTGTCCGGTAAATCTGGGCTTCTGTGGACGAGGCTAGTCAGCGAGTGAGGGCCTTATTTTAAAGTTATCTAAATGAAATGAGGCAAAATTTTGATCTTTATAAGAGACAAAACGTACAAGTAGCATTCGATATTGTCGTCCATTTTTTCAAGAAAATTCTTTGATAGTTCGCCTACACAGGGGGAACTTCACTCTCTTGGAGGCAAAGCATTACCGCACTTCGGAACAGAACCATTCCATGTCCCATCTTGCTGACAGGATACAACTTCTTCACCAATCAAGCGATAAAACCGTGTTACAAGAGACGTTAGCACGTTTCCACTTTTGAAATCTGAACGGCTGGGCTTACAAAGCCATTAACATGTGAAGTCGCAGCTTCCACTTTAGAGCTGAGAATAAATCGTGTTTCCGTTAATGGTACTATAGCTCAATCATTGTTCAAACAACACCCTCATTATCTTTAAAATCGATGTTTAAAAAACCATCTATTGAACCAACGTACCGATATGAAAACTAGAAAAAGGGACTCGCACGGTCAAATATGTAATAACTGTGCAGTCCCACGGTCAGTCAATTTAATTTTCAATGAACATTTTTTAATCAGTGTAGGTTCATTTTAAAATGCCATTAATGCTTTTTTATAGCTAAAAAAAAAAAAAAAAAAAAAAAAAAAACTAAAAAAAAAAAAAAAAAAATTAAAAAAACAAAATTAACAAAAAAAAAGAAAAACTCTATAAAAAAAATCAACAAAAAAAAAAAAAAAAAACTAAAAAACACTAAAAAAAAAAACAAAAAAAATATAAAAAAACAAATATTATAAGAAGCTCGGAGAAACTGCAGCCACAAAACTAAATAAAGCCGAAAAATACCCGGTCTCGAACCCGGACCTCTCGCTTTAGAAATACCACTGGGCCATAGAGGACTGTGTAATGTGGATAACCAGTGAACGAGGCACAATGTAATTTCGTCTTTAGTTCAGTTTCAAGGCCCCCTTATTTATAGCTGATACATTTAAATCGATCAAGACTTTTAAACTAAATGCCCTTAAGCATTTTAAAAGCAAAATCTAAAAGCAGGTAGACCAAGTGTGTGATATGAAGTTCTTTAACTTTAAAGGCGAATGATATACCTGGGGTATGTTGTAGCTTCCATTGAAGGAAGATGGTTACAACCCCTATTATATTGGCCATTTTACTAACTACTGCACCCATATGTGTGAAATTTGGTAAATCAATGTAAACATTGTATTTCCATTGAAACCTATTAAGTCAATGAACATTGCTCTACATGAATCATAACTATATAAACCTTCAAATGCTGGATGATAAACACGTTTCGCTAAAATATCAAATTATTTCAAGCCATTCAACAGGTTTGGCAGCCTATTCTACCCCAATGGAAGGTGTTATGTTAATATATTTTGCTGCATGGAAATCATGGTTCTTTTTGGGAGGTTATCATAACATTTGCACGGTAATACGTACCCTATTGCACCTATTTAACTTTCATTTACACTTGCTCTGTGTAAAACTTCCTGTTTGTTGGATAAATAATAAACTAAGAGTCCAATCCTGTGGATTTACAAGTTTGTTTGACCCAATGTTTGTTGCTTCAATGCTATTGATAGGCAAGCGGAAATTAGTCTGTTTTACTTGTTTCTTCGCTAAACCAAGACATACTCATAGAAACCCCTTTAAATTTTCTAACATCCATTTAAGTGAAGTTATACAACGAAATTTCCTCGAATTTTAGGGGAACTTACTTTTTCTGGGAACTTCTGTATATATATAATATATATATATATACATATATATATATATATATATATTATCTATATATATATATATATATATATATATAATAATATATATATATGTATCAAATGCGTAAACTGACTGCCTTAGAATAGTTAAGGGGACATATGGGGTTGGAGGGGCTAAAATGAACATTTAATATTTAAAAGAAGGAAAAATTACCTTTCTTTTGTTTTTTTTGTTTGTACACCTTTTTATCCCGTTCGAAACGTTTCCAAATTTGACCCCTGTTAATATTTATCCCCCTTCAATATCTCAAAATGCTCAAGGATGCAAAAGTTGCATCATCAAGATTTGGAATCAGCAGGTCAATGCTGCCTAGAAACATCAAAACATTTCATGCAGACTCGTTTGCAAGGTCATATGCAAGGTATATGGTTCTACCGCTGGGCTAAAGTGATTTGCTCTATCAGAAAATACAAATTGCACATTTAAGTCATTACTCACTGTAGAAACACTTACTACAACACGTATTTTTAAGGTATTTCTGAAATCACTTATGGCGCGTTTAAGTACAGTAGGGGCCTAATACTTCTATAGACCAATTAACATCCTACGTCACTTCTTTTGTTGCCTGCGAATCCATTCCTGCGAATCGTTATGGCCCATAGTATTAAAACTCTAACGGATACAATTGCACAGTGTGTGGCAGTCAGGCCGACCTATTTTAAGATACCAGGCCCTAACATGTTTAAAAACATTGTTATTACACCTCATGAATATTCATGAACATAATCATGCCATTTCATTGGCTGATTCCTATTACACGAACTATTTCCCTAGGAAAATAGATTGAACTGTTTCCCTACAACCTCGTCCCCAGAGTCACAGTGAGGTGTAATAAAACAAATACTACATGGTTTATATCGGGAATAGGGCACACTATTTTCCCTATATTGATTTGACTGCTAACCAAAAGTTACACTAAATGACTCAATTTTACACTAAAATGTCTGAATAGACAATATTGGACGTTTTGTAATATACAAAACATAGCATTGGATATTTCGTCCATTTTCCAAGAATGTCTGTGGCCAATCTGCCTATATCCCTAACGTTTCTTAACTGCATTTAAATTTTTAAAAACGGACCCTTACCTGGAGTTACGTGGAAATTGGCCCAACAGGTAAAATAACGCTAGCCCCCCTTTTTGCGGTGATCATCAGATTTTCCTCTAGGGACTATGAGGATATCGTACTCCTTCAAAGACTTACCGCAATTTGGGACAGGAGCACTCCACGCCCCATCCTCCTGACAGGATGTAACTTCTTCTCCAATCAAAAGATAACCGGCGTTACAGGAGTACGTAAGAATGGTTCCACTAGTGAAATCGGAAACAGCTGGGCTTACAGAGCCTTTAGCAGGTGGAGTTACAGCTTCACAGGTGATAACTGAAGGATAAAATCGACGATTACTGTTAAAGGTGCTTGTTCCAATTTTTATCTATCGTGTTCTCTACTTGATGTGAGAGCTCGGCGCTTGTACACACTGACCGTCGTCCGTCAAGTACCGTGGGAAACAAACTTGAGTTTGGATGCTAGGCGCGATAATGCTAGATGCGGTATCTTGAGAAAGAAATGGATTTGAAAGCTGAGATTTCAGGACGTCAATGAGAAAAATATAGCCTTTCTGATATCAAAATTGATACTAGTTCCGGGTAAATCGGGGTAGGGGGTCCCAAAGACGATCGGAACAAGCACCTTTAATGGTTAGCTTAATCATATTCAAATAACACATGTCATGACATTTTAATTATGTTCAAAATCAATATTGACCAAGTACTTATCACCTATATAGCAAAATGTCTGAATGCTTCGATACATTGTAAAGCAAAATTAGAAATTTCCACTATAAATAATGTTTAGCATTTGATATTTCGCCCAATTTCCAATAATGTCTTTAATCAATCTACCTATACGTGGTATACCGTACTCTTTAAAAACCTTACCGCAATTCGGGACAGGGGCACTCCACGTCCCATCTTCCTGACATGATGTAACTTCTTCTCCTATCAAAAGATAACCGGCGTTACAAGAGAACGTAAGAACGGTTCCATTTATGAAATCGGAAACGGCTGGGCTTACAGATCCATTAGCAGGTGGAGTTACAGCTTCACAGGTGATGGCTGAAGGATAAAGTCTGGTTTTACTGTCATGGTTAGCTCTTTTGGAGGTTTTTGCCTCCAATATGTTAATAATTATGAAGTGAAAGCCCGGGGGGCCACTTGTATTTCAAGGTGGATATATCATGCTCGTTTTTGGCCTCCCAAAACGTACCTAAGCGGGGAATTGCCACTTCGTCTAATATCATTTCGCCTCTAATATCCAGCAGGCTAATTCCATTTTGTTTAAAACCCACATAGTCTAATACCCCACATACTCTAATTTCGCTTTGTCTATTAACCATTTAGGCTAATATTCCATTTGTCTACTCACCACACGGCTAATTACCATGTAGATAATTGCCAGTTTGGTATACTCAAATAGGTTGTCTGCAACCATTTCGTATAATGCCATTTCGTCTACTACCCATTTGTTATATTCACGAATTGGTCCAAACCCATTCGCTAATGTTCATTTCGTTATACTGCCCATTTGGTCTAATCACAGATTGTCTAAAATCAGTGCGTATAATGCCATTTCGTCTATGCCCACTTGGTCAATCACCAGATGCTAACACCATTTCGTCTAATGTCATTCGTCTACTGACCACTTGGTCATAATACAGATTGTTCTAAAACCATTTAGTCTAAATGCATGTTATTGTATTAAACAAAGGGCCCCATATTACAATAATAAATTGAACAAACACGAAACGGACATTTTGACTTTAAGTATTTCGAATTTCAGACATTGTATATGTTACTAGCTTTCTTAAACATTGCCCAGTCACACATTGCAAACATAATTTTGATATGTTGAAATGAAGTTGGCCTTTCATAATTGTATGCTTGTCAAATTCTGTTGTTAAACACAGAAACATTGTTGCAATGTTGTCATTTAAATATATTGGTGTGTGATGCATTTCTTTTTTTTTCGTCGTATTTCTTATCTAAATAAATAGGCATTAACACAGCATGTCGAGATCTGACTGGCATATGTTGCCCAAAATGGTTAGAACTAATATTGAAAAGGACTTTTCTTGAAACAGATTTTTCTAAGCTAAAATGATTAAAGAAATACAAAAATATTACAAAATATTCAATCTAAAGCCTATCCATTTCATTTCATTTTTATTCAGTACTCAAAAACAACATCCAAAATTGCACCACAGAATAGACATAGAATGGTAAAATACAGTAAGATCATCATATTGCACATAAAATTAAATTAAAAATACCTACTGTATACAGGTATTATACCAGGAAAATTATTGAGCTTGGGATATGAAATAACCAGGGTCCAAGGATAGCCCAAGAAGCCTTTAAAAAAGCTTAATACCATTGGGGTCCTTTTAATGCAAGGAAAAAACAAAAACGAGAGGAAGCAGCAGAAAGCAGGACGACAAAATAACACAGATGATGGAAAACACCCAACATGCACCACGCTGCCCAAAATGAATAATACATATCGTGGTGCATGGGGGTTTAACTTCAGCTTCAGCCAGCCAAGCTGGCCTAGCTTGATCAGACAGATGCTCCTTTCGGTGATCATGGCTGAAATTTTTTTTTTGGGTGGGTCGAATATCTGAAAAATAGACCTTTGTACGGATACCCCGTAGTACCTCCGTTCGGCTCCCAAATATGCAGGTACTTAGTTTCATGCATAAAAGACTGTGCGCATTATAGGCCAAGAAAAAAAACAAACAACAACAACAACAACAACAACAAACTTGCTCAGAAGAACCGGGGGGGCATTGCCCTTACAATGGTGTTTTGGCGCAATAATCGTGATTTATTATTATACTATTATTATTTTAGATTTTACTTCACTTGGAAAATCTTTAAAAAAACACTCCAAAAAGGAGGAAAGTTTCAGCGCCGAAAAAAATTAAAATCGGTCAAATGCAATAAAACTATTTTCGCAATGTTCGCGTTTGCCTATATCTTTAACCCTGCATTAAAGTCTAGAAAGTTAATTCAAATGTTAACCACTATGGTGTGACTTAAAGGACTTGGGTATATCGTGTTAGAACCTGGAGCTTGCCAGACCAATTGTAGCCCTGGAGTCGGGGGGGGGGGCAACCACATATGAAAATGGATATGGGTTGTCAAGGCTGGCACCACTTCAAAAACTCAGGGGCAATTCGGTGACAGTGGACTAAAAAATATGGGTCTTTGGGTGATATAGAACCGCCAAACCAAAAATGCCCCAAAATAAGGGGTTTTCGCGTGACATAATTTGCAAATGTTTCGAAAAATTTTGCCAAAATTACCAAAAATTGGGGCTTGAGTGAAAATATATTCCCCAAACTAGGGGTCTTGGGTACAGTTTGGTAAAATTTTTAAACTATGCGTCTTTGGTGACATTTGCCAACATAATGGGTCTTGGTGACAACGATGATGAAAATGTGGGTCTTTACAGCCTTACATGCGCGTCACCTCCAAGATGGGAGTGCCACGGGTGAAGACATAGAACTAAATTCTGATGCTTGGAACATGATTTAACATGCTAGTATCTCTGGGACACATGTGTCCAGTTGCTACGACAGTTTTTGTAAATAATCTGTGTTCGTCTCGTCGCGCAAAAAATAAGAAATAACCTGTACAGTAGATCTTTAGCTCCAATAAAAAATAAGAATTTTCGTCAAGATTTCGCGTTTACGCGTAAAACCAATAACGACGTCTATCTTTTGGATTTCATGAGTTCGGAAGTCTAACCATTTATATTTACAAAAGCAATACGGGAAGTGGGTTTCCTTTTTGAACAAATCGGGGAGGGGGGGCGGGGGCAGTTGTATTCAAAGATGGATATGATGGCGTGAACAAGAAACGCGTTAAAGGGTCCCTTTTTTTCAAAGGCGATGTCCGCGTGTACATTGATAGGGTGTCAAAAACAGCAAATATGGAAAAAAAAGGTATGTTTTCTTAACCCTAAAATTGTGATGCCCGTACTTAGGTTAGTCTACTCAAATTAGCAGAGAGATCAAAACCATCATAAATCTTGTTAAAGAAGCAAATTGTCAAGAAAAATAAAGGCGCATTTTTTTAATATTTAATGACGCAAGCATTGCTACTTGTTTAGGGTAGCAAAGGACTGACAAGAATAATTGTTTATGCATGTTCTTAGTCGTTGGAAATGCTCGTTCAGGGTGCATTTTGGTAAGTCCGTGTTCACGCATTCATATCAATTTGAAGTGCCCCCCCCCCTTCACCGGGAATAATTAATTTTGAAAACCTAAACAAATTCTATACGGTGTTCAAATGAGATAATTCCCTGAGAGCAATAGTCCGGGGATTGTGGTTCCTGTTCCTAGGGATAGTCGTCCTTCAGACCCTCTGCCAAAGGAATAGTAGCCCTTGTTATTTTAGATATAGGCCTATATTAATAATTACATTTATTTTCCTTATTTTCCAAAACACATGCGCAAAATTGGACTTTGCATTTTTCTAGGAAAATACCCATTTTGCCGGTGCGTGGAGTATGACGTCTTGTGGCGCCATAATAGGTTATGTTGGTACTTGATTTTGGTATCAATGGAAAGAAAAAAGACCATACTATCCACTGGTATCAACGTCATAAGCACGAAAAATCCCAAAGGAGGTGGTAACCACAACACCCGGTAACCCCACCCCATTGGTAAACCATGTTTAAAAAAAAGGCTTGGTAAGCACAAGGTAAGGTTCTTCAAACGAACCAAAGCAGTTATTTAATGCTGTATAGCCCATTTAATGGTTCTGTTAGAAACTTTGGGGGTTCTTAGATTCTGTGATGAACCATTTTTGGGATGTCATTATTGAGTGTCCATATAGGCCGCCAGGGGGAAAATGCTAAGCACATTTTTGAGTGTAGCAAAAGAATACAATTAAAAACTATTTTGAACTGATCAAAGTTAAAAATCGTGGCACGTTTTGGTATTTAAGTTTATTTTGTATGCGAGCCAGTTTAATTGTATTGATACTAATTATAAAGTGACAGGAGGAGATTGTTTCGAGGATACTAATTGCACTGGATTGATTCTAGACCACCTACCGAGGAAGTTTCGAAGGTTTATGAACAAAAAAGTACAAAAGAAAACGCAAATCTTGTTTTGAACATTCAGCTATCGCAATCGTTCCCATAGAACGCCAGCTTTGACCTTTCTGTCGTGCAAGACAAGGAAAGTACTAAATCATCATCTATAAATAAAGACGGATTGGCTATTAACTTCAGGTGTGATCTAATTCATTGGTACGCATTTCCAAATATGCAAAAACCCCGGTTCGACCAAAATTGGGGGCGCTTCTTTCTGGAAATTCTCCTCATCAAGAACACACTTTTAACGGACACTCAACAATATATGAACAGGAGTCTAGGTTTACGCCGGGGTACCGCTTCTCAGTGCGCGATACACACGCTAAAGAATCCTCAAATTACCAACAAAGCGAGCCACGACGTGATAATTACGACGTCACACCATGCATGATGCTTGTCGTGTGATCTATTCCAACCAATTACTGCACGGGGTTGTGCATGTACAATCAGGGGAAGAACAATGCGCTGTGACACGAGGTTCCGATAGCTCGTGTGAAGTGAATGAGAAATAGGGAATATCGAAACTAGCAAAACGGTATAATGGAACGATGTCATGGATGGGAAATGTTTTGAAGAACTGTGGTTTGCCTTGTGCATATTGAGACTGTCAAGATTATTAAAGACGATGTCAGAACTAAACAACTGACATTTTCGCTAATATGGACTTCGATGTATTGCAACACAAATTGTACTAAGTGTCTACGAAATTATTATGAGCAAAATGAGAATGAAATATAATTTGAGAATTTGGCACAGGGCCGATCTTTGTGTGCTTTGGTATAGCGCTATACAAGTGACCCAACTAAGGTTAATTATATTAAGCAGTGGCGCGCTTTTAAATATGATCTAACGATGTTGTAAAGAAGTTAACGTTTTGTGCTCATGTCTCTTAAGGTTTGGAAGAACTCACTTCCTTTCCTTTGTAGCTGAAACATGCCATTTTTGAGTTGTTGTTATTATATTTTTCATTTATTTCTTTATTTATTTCCTTGAATCTAATCAGACTGTCACTGACTAGTAATAATGAGTGAAATCTTGTTAGAATTCTTAACATTCCTCGGACTTGAACACAAATTCCTAAGAACCAGTAGTTTACCTACAACATGGACAATAGTTCCTACGGATTAATAGTCCGTCCTCGTCGGACTTGGACATAACTCCTAAGGATCGATATTCTACCTTGAACCTGGAAAATAGTTCCTCAAGACTTATAGTCACCTATGAATTGGATACTAATTCCTAAGTACTTGCAGTCCATGTTGGACATGTACACTTATTCCACCTCTGCTCTGTCAGGGCATCAATTTCTATAAGGACTAATAGTCCACCCATCTTCGGATTTAGAAACTAAATCCTTTGGAGATGGATACTGCTTTGGACATGTGCTCAGGCCAGGGTGTGTTTTGTACTCTCCATAGGGCCTACAGGTTACCATCTACACACGCTTTAAAAAAAATTAATCGGCTTGGCTGAATTGGAGATACCAGATTGCCATAAGTGGTGTAGTTTATTGCATTCATTTCAAGTTTGTCCTTTGCGTGACAGGAAGTCCTTGGCTATGGAACCTGAACCCCTGACCTCTTTGAGTTGGGTACCGTCTGTAGTGCAGATAGATTGATGATTATCTTCCTCATTGACGGCCATATATTCCTTCTTTTTGGCGTTTAGACTAAATGGTTATTAGATCAACTGATCATTAGACGAAATGGGTTTAGGCAAAATGGGTTTAGACTAAATGGTTATTAGACCAACTGGTCATTAGACGAATTGGGTTTAGACAAAATGGGTTTAGACTAAATGGTAATTAGACCAACTGATCATTAGACGAAATGGGTTTAGACAAAATGGTTTTAGACTAAATGGTAATTAGGCCAACTGATCATTAGACGAAATGGGTTTAGACAAAATGGGTTTAGAATAAATGGTTATTATACCAACTGGTTATTAGACTAAGTGGGTGTAGACCAAATGATATTAGACGAAGTGGAAATTAGACCTATTGGATATTAGCCGAAATGGTTTTTTAGATCAAAAGTGGCAATTAGACCATCTGGTTATTAGATCAAGTGACAATAGGCTAAGTGGTTATTAGCCTAAGTGGCAATTAGACCATCTGATTTTAGACGAAACGGTTTTAGACCAAGTGGTTATTAGACTAAGTGGCAATTAGACCATCTGATTTTAGACGAAACGGTTTTAGACCAAGTGGTTATTAGACGAAATGGAATTAGACGAAGTGATGATAGACCCCCTAAGCACGTATTTCACTTGGCAAGAAGAAACAAAGGGAAAACGCCCTAAGCACGTATTTCACTTGGGCAAGGAGGGAAAACGCCTAAGCCAGTATTGGTGATTTTTGCTACCCTAAACAAGTTATTTGCATGGCCGTTTAAAAAAATACACCCTACACAAGTATTTTGACAACATTTTGCTACCCTAAACGAGAAAGTTTATAAAATGTGCCTTTAACCACACTGAACACTGTAACTGGCCCTGAAAAATTTACACATGATTTCATTGAAGTTTTTGTGTATTTTATTTCACTCTTATGTGTAAAAGCATCATTTGCGCATTATCTAGGGCCTAATAAGTTTAAAATTTAAATCCATTTGTCTTTTTTAAAATTGTCCTTATTTCTTTGGAATTAATGAGTCTTGTCGGATATCGTAATTATTGACATTTTTAATGCAAATTCAGCCATTTCATTGAACTAAACCCCGGACTAAATATTCATGACCTTGTTTTGATTGACATAAATTAGAGACAGACCCTAATTCCGTTTCTGCGCACATATACTTGTAACGATCAGTCAGTGTTACACGTGAAAATGAAATGAAACTCCTAATTATTTATAAAGGCTTTATGCGTAGGAGACATAGAGAAAATAAGCTACAATAAGGCTGAAAACGGTTAAAATCACTCGGGGAATCTACCATGTGAAATCAGGAGAAAATCGGGAACAAAACCCACTATTTTCCAGCATTTTATTGTGATTTTTAAAAGTATTCAAAATATCACACCCTAAACACGTATTTTTCGACGTGAAAACATACCCTAATTTTGAATTTTTGATGATTTTGATACCCTAAACGATGTACGCGCGTACATCACCTGATCGCAAAAAACGACCCTAATTACGCGTTTTTGTACACGAGCATGATATCCACCTTGGAATACAAGTGGCCCCCCGGGAGTGAAAGTGGTGATAATAACCCTAAATATGGTGGTAAATATGCTCCAAATGTGCAAAAAATTGTGCATGGGTTCTGTTTAAAGGCATTTGTTCCGATTTATATCTATTGTGTTTTCTACTTGATATGAGAGCCTGTCACTTGGACATACGCCCCATCAAGTACCTTGGGAAACAAAACTTGCGGTTTTGACGGCAGAAGCAAAAATGCAGATTGCAAAGCCATATTCAATACGTGTGCTAATATTGATTGTCAACCATTAAAACGGCAGTTTTTTGTTTATATCTTGGGAATGAAATGGATTTGAGGGCTCAGATTTCAGGACGACAATGAAAAACTAGAGGGCCCTATATTTGCACGTAAATACTGCTTACCCGCTTGTTTGTGGTGGGCATCTGTAGCGCATGATCTATTGTCCTCTGGGGTCGAGATTGCCCAAAGGCACTACAAGGGATCATGGGCTATCATTGTGCCAAGTGGGGGCTTTAGGGCCATTTCAGTTACGGTGGTAGGTGCCATTGTGGTTACGGAGCTAGATGCCATAATAGGTTTTCACATATTGGCCTTTGTAGCTCGTGACCTTTGACCTCTGGGGTCGAGATTGGCCAAAGGCCCTAGAGGGGGTCATGGGGTATCATTATACCAAGTAGGGGCTCTAGGGTCTTTGTAGTTTGGAGTTAGCCCTTTACCAATTGTGTTATGTTTTCACATATTGGCCTATGTAGCCCGTGACATTTGACCTCTGTAGTCGAGATTGGTCAAAGGCAAAGGCATCATTGTGCCAAGTCGGGGCTTTAGGACAATTGTAGTTACGGAGGTAGATGCCATAATAAGTTTTCACATGTTGGCCTTTGTAGCTCGTGACCTTTGACCTCTGGGATCGAGATTAGCAAAAGGCCCTAGAGGGGATCATAGGCTATCATTGTGCCAAGTGGGTGCTCTAGGGCCTTTGTAGTTTTGGAGCTAGTCCTTTACCAACTATGTGTTTGATGAAGAAGAAGATGATTAAGAAGAATCACAAGGAGCACAATATACCCGCCCTTGCTACGCAAGCGGGTATAAAAATATGGCCTTTCAATTCCCAATTTAACTTTTGAACATCTTTTTTTTAAAGACCAAAGTAGGTTCCAAGTGATTTTATTGGTCCCTCTGACCAATTTATCTGAATCTTGTCGCTAGGGATATGATTATTTTGCAGCCAAATGCCTTCTGTTTTTGACATATTTAACTTTAATCCCGACACTCGACTAAGCCGCTCAACAGTTCAATAACTTCGTGTGTTGATTGAGAATCTCTTGTAAAGATAGTCGCATCGTCAGCCACGTGACTGATTTTAATTTCGGCATTGCTGGAAGGAACATCAAAAGATAAGGTATAAGTAAAACCTTTAATGCTGCTGTTGTTTCTGATATTACAGGCTAAAATATCCACAGATATAACGAAAAATAAAGCTGAAAAGGAACAACCTTGACGGCTGCCTCTGAAAAGATTGAAAAATTCTGAATTCCATCCTCTATTGGAGATGAAATTGGAACCAAAATTCAACTTGTTAAGTACCGCTAACATGAAATTTCTTTCAAGGTCTAAGAAGATAATGGCACCTGGCAAATTATTTTCTTGAGAAAAATCTATTATATCATTAATTAACCTAATGTTTTCACCAATGAATCTCCCTTTAACATAGGCAGTTTGATCACTGCTAATCACACTGGGAAGAATAGTTTGTAGTCTTTTTGACTGGGCGGTGGTGAGTATTTTGTAATCTGTATTTAGTAGAATAATAGGGCGCCAATTTTAAAATAATTTTCTATCCCCCTTTTTATGAACCAATTTAATGATTGCTCGAGATTGAGAAGATGACAGTTCACCATTGGATAAGGATTCCACAAACGAATCTACTAAAAAATATGAAATTGTGTCCCAGAATGTAATATAAAATTCAATGGGCAAACCATCGGGCCCGGGTGCCTTATTAAGTTTCATGGATTTTACCGCAGAAAGTAATTCTTCTCTCGAGATGGGTTCTTCCCATTTTGTTATCTTCTTCTGATAATGTGTTAACTTCAGTATGATTAAGATATCCATCAGTGTCTGCATCACTAATATTATGAGACGAATATAGATTTTTATAAAATGTAACGCATTCATGTAATATGGTAATATCTTCATTTACTCATTTTCGTCAAGCGTAAGAGAGTCGATAGCATTGTTTTCTCCATGAATTTTTTTCCAGATTTCAAAAATATTTAGTAGATTTTTCCCCTTTTCTACCTATTCTGCTCTTGCTCGTATTTGTATTCCTTTTGCTTCATACTCATAGTATTTTTCTAAAGACTTTTTAACCTCTTCACGTCTTAAATTTAGACCTGGGTCATCGCTGCACTGTAAAACAAATTCTGTAAATTTTACAGGAAAATCCTGGCAGCAATTCTGCCAAAAAATTACCGTAAAAATTACAGTATACTGTAAAAATTAATTTAATCAAAACAAATAAAAAATATTAGTGAATTATTATAGAGATTGTAAATGTGTGGAGAATAAAAAAGCACTGACGAACACCCTAACTTTGTAGGCCTATCAACAATTTTTTACGGTGCACATACTGTAAAATTTACAGTTTGTTGTAAAATATATAACACCAAACTGTAAAATATACAGTAAATTTGAATGAAAACCTGTAAAAGCTGTAATTTTACGGGATTTTGTTGGCAGAATTGCTGGCAGTATTTTCCTGTAAAATTTACAGTATTTTTTTCCTGTCAAGTTTAGTGCTTAATCGTATAATTGAAAATTCATAATTGTGTATAATAATGTTGAAGCTCATTATAATTCAAATAAAGGCTCCACTTTTAAATTGAGTCATTATAGGCCTGGAAATTGAACATAAAATTTACAGTATTTTGCTGTTTATCCAAATTACAGTCAAATACTGTAAGTTTTTTACAGTATTTTACTGTAAATTGCGCTGTAATTGTTTACAGTGTGTCCATACTTTCCTCTAGTAATTTTTGTAATTTATTTACTTCATTCTTTCTTTCTTGGGCTTGTTTAATTGAAAAATTTACAGAAAATTCCTTGCACTTTATTTTTAGGAAGATCTCAGAGCATATTTTTGGGATTTTCCACTTAGAATAATTATCTGTTAAGTTTCTTTTTTTTTACCCTATAACTCTAAAACCAATGGTCGTAAGTGGTACAAACTTTATATTTTTGGAATCCTTATGACTAGACGGACAATATGGCATATTTTCAACAAGATTGGGAAATTTAAATTTTAAATTGGCGCGGCGCCTATTGAAAAAGTGACACCACAATTTGAGAATACTACCTACCCAGCAGTTACATAGAGATTCCATGCTAACTACCAATGGTGTTAAACCTGTTCTGTAGTGAGGGATGCACTAATTTTTTTAAATAAGGCCTCTATGATTTTCTGCTCCTGCTCTAGTAGGGGCGAACTGACCTTTGTTGCATCAAGAATCTAAAGATTCAAATTTTTATCAAAATAAAAAAAAAATATTGTGCATACGGTATCTTTCTATAGTAGAAAAATCCCCATCTTTTTATATTAGAGATTTCTCTTATCATATAAACATATTACCACTTTCCACTCTTAGCATTAGGTAGAATTCCATATTTTTTAAGATATGACCCCAGAAATCAAGGACCCATTTAACCAAATTGAGGCGCTATTAATTACAAATACGTTTGGCGCTTAGAACCACCAATACAAATCTGTAAGTCAACCACCATTTTCCTTTTTTTAAAGACAGCTTTTGCAACAGATATTAACATTATGAATGTTTCCATTGGTAATGGCAGCTAAAAACGTGCATTTTAACACACTTAAAATATCGAATTAGGAATGTATGATCAACAAACTCTTCGTATTGTCCAAATAAGACAGCATTGGATTACAGCTAATCATTCATCATCATTTTGTGACGGCACGCAAAATTTAATTTCAGAATGAATATACTGATATTGTTATTGAGTTTTGTTGTTGAAAACATAGGTTTTTACTTTCATTAAGTTGAGAATGTAACATTATTTTCAATAACAAGCAAGTTGCAGTCCAACACATTTATCATTTTATGTAATGTGGAGTTTGTTTATGACTTAGTCATAGTTTTATATCGTCTCGAAACATATTTTATCACCAATAAATTAATGTTTTATCATTATCAGTTTAGTAATAATTAATGTAAAATGCAGTCATTTGACCAAATAGAAGTTGTTCTGCAATAAATTTGGGCAAGTAAATGTTCATTGCAATCAATATTGTATTTGCCATTCTGTTCTTCATTGCCAGTTGTGTGTTTACCAGCTCCTCATTTTCGTAAAATAGGTTCTGCGGGTTACTTGATTGTTGGGAGCATATCTTAAAAAACATTGACTCTACCGTTATGAACTTTTCAGGGATATTAGCTAACAGTCCCATCTTACCTTACAACAAAAAATAAGTAGTCACGTGCTTTTGTTCAAAACTTATGTCACCAAGTGTTGCGGTTTTTTTGGGACACACGGTATATAAGTAATTTAGAAAAAACAGAGTAGTTTTTACAGGATCGTATTTCTCAAAGGCTTACAACCCCCGGTGTAGGTGTATCACTATGATTGTCATTTTAATGTATTCGATCCTCTATAACGATTTCTTACCTTTCACCTTTACATCGAATGTTTTTGTAACCGTATTGCCGGCAGAATCCGTCGAGGTATAGGTCACTATTGTCACACCAATAGGGAATGACTCTCCAGGATTGTGACTTGATGTCAGAGTTTGAGAACCAGAGTTATCGCTAGTGTTTGGTGGAAGCCAGCTCACTTTAGCGGATAAAAAGCCGACGTCAGTGTTTCTTATGATATCATAAGGCATACCTATAATTACTGGGTTCTCAGTGTCTGTAAATAAACAAATATTTATTCTTAACATGCTTAAGGACTCTATCGACGTCTGTTAATATGGATTTAAACATTTTTGAAATATATCCTGAAAGTGGTATGATTTGTTTTCTGGAGTGCCCTTTAAAGAAATAATTACACATTTTTTAATGAAGAGCGCCCTCCTCAATTTTTTGTCAAAACATTTTTGCACAGTTACATTCAGTAGTTAGCCAATAAATTATACCTGCGAATGGTAATGCTCGAAATTCTCTGTCGCAAAAGAAGGAATTTTGTAACTAGAATAATTATTCTTAAACACTTTTATTGTTTACGCAATTTCACTAGTTCCTAGAGTCGTGTGATTTGAGACGATATCACACGGTACAGCGCGTGCGCGTCATCGCGATACGTAGATGCACTGCTCGGGCCAATCGAAGTTGTATAGTAACGGCGGACTGATCGATTTAAACAGCTGGGGTAGTTCATTGGATAAAATCTAACATTATGAGGTTTTGATTTGAATGTCAAAAGCTCAAAAGAGGTTTCATGATTTATGAGCAGTGGCTTATTCGTATTGTCAAACATAAAATTTTCTTCATAAATTTCGCATCATACAGGGTGAGTCTAAAATAATTATACCAGGCGGGTGACACTGTGTACAAATGCCCATAGACAATTTCGATATCGATAGTGATAGCGCCACCATTTTCGATAAGCTACATAATTATTTATGCATAAACGTATTCATGACGTAAACCGGGGGATGACGTAGCGTAATAGCGCCACGTACGACTGGCGAACTATAAGCTACAGATTTCATGTAGATCAGTGTACAGTACGCATCCATTCTCTTGATCGAGTGTCCTATCCCAATTTATTTAGGATCCTTGATTATACCCTGTTTAAGGGTTGGCCTCAAAACTCTACCACCGACTGATTGACAGCTTATGGCGGTTACAACATGTTTCATTCAAGGCCTTCGGGCTGCTCCTGGTAATTTATTTAGAATCGGCACGAACACGCTTATTTTTACTGATTAAAAATGATAAAAATGAAGACAAAGTCCCATATTAATAAAAAAAATATTGTGCATAATTACTGTGTTAAAACGTACCACTCGTCACAGCAACTACGAACGTACACGGGCCCATGCTGTTTTGGACGCCATATTGAAAAAGTGCAAAAAAACATCGTGGCTGTATTTTGCGACAATAAACGTTCAGAACAAACCACATGCCCAGAAGGGCGCCTGGCGAAATCGCCGATAAAGTACTGTAAGATTTACGTATATCTTGGGCGGCAATATTTACCCATCCACCAACAAGCTGGTTGAATCGAATGGCCCTTAGCACTCTAGCCTCTTTTTTATCTATCTCTGTGGTTAAACCGGATTCTATTGTGTAATTCAATAGACACCAGTGCTAACCGGAAAGAACCTGACAGAACCAGCTAGCAGCCAGTGGTCGAATTTTGAAGCCTTCCCTAAGAATTTTTAAAAACGTAAACGCACAGGCCACCTTATTTGGGTTACATTTCCTAAACACGCTTTTACCTTAGTCTGGCCAGGTAGTTGTTAAAACCCCAGTAAGGATTTCATCCGTCGCCAAGACGTTTAGGTATATACATATCCAATGGCTTTCACTAATTTTAGGGCCGTCCTTTGTGTTTGCGTGCATTTGAGAACAAAATATAGCCCATACCACTTTTCCCAAGGGCTTAGGTAGGTAGGTTTATCAAAATTATAGGGTAGGGGTTAGTGCAGACTCAAATATTTACTTAATGTTAGCATGAAAAGATATTTCAGTGACATAAGCATGAAACAGACAGTACATGTGTAGGGCAGAATATATACAGCAATAAAATCTTGCAAAAAGCACACATGTGTTTTTATGCTCTTTGGGTCAAAACGGGAAATCGGTACCTTTTTAGATAAGTATTGAGATTATGACGTAATTGTGATGGCAAACAGATAGGCATTGGTACATATTCCTTTAGACTAGGCTTCAAGGAAAAAATAAACCCAACAACAACAACAAAGAATTACAACAGCGACCGGCTAAACCGGTAATTTGCGTCTGATTTGTTCAACGGATTTTCATTTTGCTCTACTGAATGCACATTTTTGACAGAATGACTATAAAACAGTGTTCGATTTGTACAGGCTGTCCAAAAATGTTAATACTCGGGGAAAGGTATTTTGCATGGGTTTTGTTTGGTATGCTCTTACAGCCAAATAAATAAGCTTTTATTAGAGTGCTGCAGTACCAGGTGGAAAAGGCCTTAGATTTCTATCAAACATGGCGGGAATAATAACATTTGCAATCATAACTAAAATTGATCATTGGGTTGTGTCGTTCATGAAAATACGCGATGACAAAAATAAAGGTGATGGCAATTTGCATAAACCAACATTTTCCTAATTGGTCGCCATTTTAAAGGTAATAGCACCACTATGGCTACTTAATGTCGGAATGTATGTTGTCAAGAGGTCCAATATACAATTGCCAGAATTGTCTGAGTCATGGAAATTTATATACACTGCTATTTTTCAAGATGGCCGATATCTCGTCAAAGAAAACCGTAAATTGCTTATTATATAACCTAAGAAGATGATTTTGGTGTCAAAATGAGTGTTTTCTGGGTCAAGGAGTTCAATAAAACTATTCGCAAACCTGTAGAATGAATATAAAAGTGATGTTTATTTGCATTTGTCACTGTTTTTCCAAGATAGCCCAATATTTTAAATACAAGTACCCAAGGGTGTTAAGTTACTGCAATGTCAGGCTGGCAAAGTGTTAAATATATTAACCCAGATGGCATGCTTGGTAAAGAATACCAACACAGAATCCTCAGTAACTCCTCCTTAGAACTTCCTAACTGCGCTTTATGGCCCCTATGAACGAAAACACCAAAACATTGACTACCAACAGGTGTGCACGTGACCATGACCATTTCATTGTTTGATATTCGCAGCCATTTTACTCTTGACATCTGGAACAAACAAATAATAGTTTCTATTAAAGTAATACAGGTCTAAATGACCAAATTCGCATGCAATTCTAGATATATGTTTTGAGTTATGGTGTCAAATTTTGGGTGTCACATTGGTAGTCCATGAATAACATGACTCACGACTCATCTGACAGTTGAGGAATATTGCTGTTGAAATCCTTGACCTAAAAACAAACACTTTGTCACCAAAATCTTCATCCTATGATAATAGGCATACATTGACTATAGGAAGCAGTGGGAATTGGAAATAAAGACACGTCTCTTAAGTAGCAGGCCCAACAGACACAGAACGGACAAGAATGCCAGAATGGCATTAGTCCCAGATGGCAAGAACTCAAGCCAATATCTCTCTTGATAGAAGAGGTGTTGTGGCAGATCCAACGATGAACAGTTGGCAAAGGCAACAGGAATCTCGAAGACTTCCTTCAATAGAATGATAAACCAAAATTATGTTTTTGTCCTTTTAAGGTGGAAAGAAGATGTGTTCAGAACACATCTTCTTTCCACCTTAAAAGTCATTAACCAGGACAAAGTCGCCAGAGTACTTTATGAGAAAGAGGTCAATAAACTTGTGTAAAATCAATAGAAAACAAAAGAATTTCAAGGCATATATTGATTTTTGTTGGACATGTTATACATCATTTCAAATCTGCACATATCTCAAAATGAAAATTTTCCGACTTTATCCGGGTTTCGTGGGAGCAGGTCAATGCATTTCAAATGCTTAAAATCAGACATCGGACCAATTTGATTTTGCACTATTATTTTTGCATATCTTTAGCATATCTTGTTCGACATATCGGATTGGAATGCACTAAATGGCAAATACAAACCTGGAACTTTATGGCTTAAAGGAAATACCAAGCAGAGATCCATGCGTACTTTTAATTTTAGCAAAATGTGTTTGGTACATGAAACGGCCTAGGAGAAAGACCTGATTAGTAGGAAAAGCTCAATTAAAAATTCAAACAATGTCTGTGAGACTATGTCCCTTTAGTTACCATGGCCCTCTGACCTACAGATTTTGACGTTGTTCTCTTGGAAAATTTATGGAACAGGTCTTAAAAAGGTCATCTTCATTAAACCGACACAAAACAATAGCGCAATCGCTGTTAGTATAGGTCTTTTGTCATTTGAAACTAAATGCTTTCTGAGACCCCCAAACATGTCTTGCTGCCCGTTAACATATTAACATATTCGGCTCTTTAAACTCACACTGTAGTAACTAGCTCTTTTTTGTTTGTTTTTATCCTTACCTTTCACAGTTATAGTAAACGTTTTGGTACATACATTGCCGGCAGTATCAGTAGCTGTATAATTCACCTTTGTTACACCAATTATGAATGAATCGCCAGGACTGTGACTTGATATCAGGGTTTGAAAACAAGAATTATCATAAACTATTGGCGAGATCCAGGTAACCGTAGCTATTGGTAAACCTATGTCGGTGCTTTGCACAATATTGTCTGGAACATTAATGATGACTGGTTTCTCGGTATCTGAAATAAGTCAAATAATAAACTGACCTTAATAATAATATTAATAGTAATTTAATTCTTATACAAATCCACCGAAGTGCTCAGTTCGCCGCTGTGGAGAGTAAATGCAGTACAACAAGGAAAGCTTTATGGAAATAAGTCCGATTTTAGATGCAGGAGGCTAGGAAACCAAAGTTCTTTCCTAGAAAACTTGCAAGGACGGGCATGGATCGGCAACCGAATTCACATACGAAACTGGTTCCGCAGGGAATCGTACTCGGTGTGAAAGTAATTATAGTCCGTCGTGAGCCACAGTCCGGGCTTCATAGACGACAACGGAATAAAGCGTGAAACTAATATTGCGTGAAGAGTCAACTGAATCGCGTGCCCTATTCGTTACCGTCGAAGCCGGACTGTGAGTACGGTGGACTTTAATTACTTCTACACCGATGTAGAAGTTTTTATAGAACTCTGGACGCGTAGTCCACCTACAACGCTAACGAATAGGGCCCTCGATTCAGTTGACTCTTCACGCAGCATTAGTTTTACACTTTATTCCGTTGTCGTCTATTGAGCCCGGACTATGACTCCCGGTGGACAATATCTGATTTCACACCGGGCCGCATTATGATAGGGATGTGATCGTTTTAATTAAGTGGTATCTTAATGATGTAAAACCAGTGGTAATGGTTAGATTTATTAAAAAACACCTTTTTTAAGATGTGGCATATTTTGGTCTACAAATATAGACAATATAAGAAGCATTTCCTACCTCCAGAGGTGAAATGTTTGTTTCTTCGTATGGTATTATTTTTCATTAAACTTTTCCAGAAACTGAGGCGGGTATCAAGTTACTTATCTGGCACATTATTTTATGAGTGACGAGGGTGTAGAACTTAATAAAACGTCAACTTAATGTTACATTTTTTTAAATTTTTTCGATCATTTCAACTACGGGTTAATGAATGAATCTCATTATACCAATGTGCCAATTGATATGACAAACCCAAACATTAATTCACCTGTTGTAGAGTAAGAAAACAAGATCTTCCCACTGTTTAGGATATTGCCAAGAATTTAGTCCCATGGCTTGTGTCTATACCTGGATTACAGTAATGTTGGAAGCCCTTTTCATTTACACATCATGAATTAATTGGGTAAAATTTTGTGTGAACATTCAATTCCTTTTTGAAGATCAATAAAAGAGATTATGATTATTCATAGATCAATTAAACAAGATAGCATGGGTCATCCTTATTTTCAAATTGCTATATACCGCGTATATCGTACATTAACTTAATATCTTGCTTAACTGTATAAATCCCATTGGAATGGAGGAAAAAGAGGTGTGCTTACAAAATGTGTCATATCTGGCTTATTTTTCAGTCGATTTATTTAATTTTTTCAACACTTGGAAGTATATTAGATTTGCTTTATTAAAACAACAACAAATCTATGATTTAGTGATTAATCAAGGTCAAGGTCATTTGCAATTTTTGCACAATTTTTTTAAATAAAAAGATTGTTGAAAATGTTCAAAACACACACAAAAAAGTATTTGACGCATTTCACATTAATCATGCAAATTTTAAAGCATCCCAGCCCAAAAATATATTGTCATATATTGATCAAATATTTGTGTGAAGGATAACTACAGTCGATTTCAAAATGAGTGAGACCTCAGTAAATGTTTTAGGTCTGTGAAATCACCGGGAAAGGTAGGCCCTATTAGAGGATTTACTTTAATGGCCACAGCAAATATTTTCTTTGGCTATCCCTCCTTGCTACAACGGGTTAGCGCAAAGCAGATTGCGTGTTCCTTCACATCCCGGCCAATCGACCCAACATTAGTCTTTCATCATTAAAAGACCCATTATGTACGAACTGAATTCATCAGTTTCAAGGCTGATTGTATGCAGTAAGTTTACCAGGGCCAAGATATGTTTTGTATAAATGGCAACAAATGCCTTGGGTATCCCATGGCCAAGAATTTAACCTCACATCAATATCCCCTCATGGAAATAGGCAAGAAACTTTCACTTAATTTAAAACCCGATATAAACATACGCGATAGGTGATTTCGTGCAAAGTATGCCAGTATGCTGTTCCAATTCTTTTGTGTGTCAGTGATTCGGGATCGTCTGTGAACCACAAAACTTAGAATCTAACTCATCATAACTCGAGACACAAGGTTGGCACGCGATCTATATTCAGGGAGCGATACTTCTGGCAGTGGGACATCTCTCGTTAAAAGGAAGTGACGCATCTACAGAATACTCCAGTAGAAAGGATCTGGTCGTTTCTTCAGAACACACACACATGACTATCAACTATAGCTGCCAATACTTGTTTTTTTTTTTTTTTTTTTTTTTTTTTTTTTCTTGAAAGACATCGATATTTATGAATGCGGTTAATCTTCAACTAAAAAACAAAATTGGAATGATTTCAGAGGTCTGTAAAGAATAAGACCCATCAACCGTAAAATGGTTAAGTCATTTTAGACAATTTATCATCCTAATATTAGGCGAGAGCTAAGAAAATTTGGGGCTTCGGTGACAATATATAAATAAACGTTTCAAAGATAGCTGGGGTATTAGTAAGGAAGATATGTTGGTGCGGGTGTCGCGGTGTGTGATGGGTCATCACAGGGATGGTTACTGATCTGTTTTCCGAGACAGCAGCAAGACGCATGTTAAATTTATCGTTATCGAACCACGTTCGTCGTAGTGTTTTTTCGGCTGATAAGGGATTGCAATGCTTTACCGCTGATGGAATGATAGACTTCCTCGATGTTATTGTGGACCTTAATATTTCCCACCCGGTGTGTGTTGTTATAAATTCCCGCATGATGAGGGCGGTATGAGTAACATGGCGTCCGGGTAAGGACAGATGTACTGTTTCGAAGATTGTAGGGAGCCTATCACATTAAGCTACAACTCAATTCAGATGCCGTTCACGTAAGTTTTCTTTGAAACACATGATAATGATGTTGCATTCTCTTGGTGTGAGAATCCACTGTGTTTTATTATCATGATGTTGTCGGGGTATTTTAAGTTGATATACAGCTTGTATGCCACACAGCATTTAGAAGTGCTTATGTCCCACTTAATTCTTTTTAATCTCTTCCATGCCAATGCATGCCCGGTCAGTGAGCTCAGATGTTGTAATAATGTATTAATACACTTTCTTTCTCGTTATGGTAATCCGTTTTGAAATATAAGGTATGAGATGATGATGATGATGATGATGATGTTGATGTTGATGTTGATGATGTTGTTGTTGTTGTTGTTCAGTGCAGAAACTGATTCCTGTGACCAGTTAAGGTATGGTGTTTATTATGCAATTTACGTTTTCTCAATTTACAGACGATGCAATAGATATACATAGCGTCATTGATCATTGACATGATTTTACATACGTTTCACTCAAATAGTGTTAAAATAAAACATTTATGGTTAAATCGTTTAGGTTATTTTCAGGGATCTTTATTTCTTTTCCTAGACGATTTTATGTCCCGTTGCCAATGATGAGCAAGGTATAGTTAGCAGAGATTAACATTTTATGACCGTTAACTATGGTATTGAACTTATGGATCAGGTACCTAATACACTCCCAAGTTGTGATAATAAAGCGTCAACATGCAAAGTGTTTGTTTTAATGTTGTTGTTTTTAATTTTTTAGTTTTTTGAAAATTTTTAAAAGCTTCTTTTTCAGCATGTTTAGTGTTGAAGTTAATTTGGGAATATAAAATGAAGGCACTCGCTTGTGGACCACTTGGGCGTTTTCGGTGTTATGATAGGTTCCTATTCGAATTTATATTACGTTATAGTGATCATCGTGTAAAAGCTGAAGTTATATACAAAGTAGGTTCAAAAGACACAAGATGTGTTCTTTGAGTCTGGAGGCATTCCTTAAGATGCATCTCTTTTTAAGTATATGTGCGTAGTTATTACGTCAATATTAATAACATGCCAAGTCACCTCGATGCACTTCTGATTTTGTTGGAATGCTACTTAGAAGGGACAATTACAAATGAGGAAAGATGAGGCTTGCTCATTCTAGAGTTAGTCCAGAAAACTATGAGTATTTCATACTTAACCGCTTTATTTCCTGTCAGATTGTATCGGTTAAACACCTTTCGCGTTGAAAAATCAGTTTCTTGTCTGACATTTGTAATCATGCTGATTGCATTTTTTCAGGAGATTTGATATTAGACCTAAAGCTCCTTGATTATGTAATTACGTATTTGATATTTTACAATGAATGCAGACGACCATATAAGTAACTGCTCCTGAGTGGGTTTGTACCAAGTGACTGTGCTCGTTTGAATAGAAAACTGGTATTTGTTTGTACTTTAACCAATCGCACTATTTCATTTTGAATACATCGGGCCGGAAGCGCTCTAGTAGTTCATGCTTTTGACTTCCATTTTATGTCTGATTTTAATCATAGGAGGTTTAATTAAAATTAATGTTTAAGTTGCAGTTAGGACAATCGTTGCATTTGCTTTCGATGTCTTTGAACTTTGTGATGGAGATTTCTTCGAAGAATAATAAATCACTATGGTGATAATTTCTTATCTATAGCTTTACAGTTTGTTTCCGATTTTCTTTTCCTTTTATAATTGGTTTATTACTTTCAGTCTGTTTTCAGGGGCCACTTGAACAAGATGGTAATGTTACTGTTGTTGACTTTAGCACGTGTTAAAACATTTCGAAAACAAGTTGTTGGTTCAATTAGACCGTGAAAAACATTGATGAATCGTGTTTTTTAAGATGTGAATGGGCGATTTCCTGGTTATTTTTGATTGATTATCTGGCACAGTGATGGGTTCGTTCTGATAGTGCTGTAAATGTGGTTAACTGGTTAGGCCTACTTGGATGGAATCCACGGGTGCCTACAATAATTGAAAGTGCCGAAAATATAAAGACTGGTTCATGGATGGAATTTCTGTGTCTACATTCACGAGATCAGGCTGTGTATTTTTTTTTGATAAGCACAAAACATAATTTCACATGCCCATAATTAGGTCGGTTTATACGTTGTGATCCCTCGGAATAAGGAGTTGATAGTTTGTTCCGATGACTCTCTAGAGTCGGTGATACGTATTCTTTTTGAAAAACTTGTATTGTGATGATAAAACTTTCTTGTACTCTTCACTTACGCTTGTTCGTTTATAGTTTGCTCTCTTTTTTCTTATACTAGCAAAAGAGGATTAGGTTTTGTCGGCTTGATAGAAGCCTATGTAAATTTATTAAATAAGTATATTTTAAAAGTCGGAAATCGTGTGTTTTCTATAGGCTATGTGAATTGCACGATGCGACAGCGAACTGGCATTTCAGCAAAGTTGATCAGAAATTTTATAGAATAATCAATGCACTGGCATCTAAAGCCACCTTTTGGCGAAGCATATTCTTCGTACAGGGTACATAGAACTTAATGCGGGACTGATGTGTACATCAAGGATGAGGTTTATTGCAATTATTTTGTTCTTTTGCAGAAAAATGATTTTGTACAGGTAGTCATGTTGTATGTTACAGCTAGATAGAAATGGTTATAGTTATTTTTCAGTGGATAGTAATGAATTAGAGTGTGCTTTAGATCCAGTTAAAGCAACCATTCTAAGACCACTAATTACTATTTTTAACTTGGTTGCACCATATAGATTGTGGAGTATTATGTAGCAAGATCTTCCTTTCTCTTGCCATCGGGTATTTGAGGTACGAATATTAAAATGGCTACCATTTTTGCACTGGGTAGAGTGCGGTCGGGCTTATAGTCTAGTAGGCTACATTTGTTATTCCTTTTTTCATGGAGTATTGAGTAAATAATGGTATTACATTTTCCCCATTTCATGTTAATTTTCAGCATCTAAACGTGTAACTATTGGTGTATTTGGATGAGTACCAAGCTATTGGGCATCGTTATGCTGGTCTCAATATTTTATTTTGGCAAGAAGGCCTTTTATTAATCGTTTTAAACTTTTTTATATAGCTGTCGGGTATAGCAGCAGATATGGCGACAAGAATTGTAGAGTGAAGCATGGTCTATAATTGTTGCCACGGGCATAGATATTTTGCATGGCATAGACATTTTGACACTGGGCATAGACATTTGGCCAATGGGACATAGGACAGTTTGCCATGGGCATAGACAGTTTGCCACTGGGCATAGACAGTTGCCAATGGGCAAGGGACAGTTTGCCACTGGGCATAGACAGTTTGCCACTGGGCATAGAAAGTTTGCCACTGGGCATGGACAGTTTGCCACTGGGCATAGGACATTTGCCACTGGGCATAGAGAGTTTGCCTGGGCATACACATTTTGCACTGGGCATACACATTTGCCACTGGGCATATCATTTATGATTTTGCCTTGATATTGGGCATATCATAACAACTAGCTACTACAAGCATTCCTGTATGGTTTCGTATGGAAGCTTTTGTTTTCGACATTCAAGATTTTTTCATGGCGCCATTTGCTTCTTCTCCATTTGTACAATTCATTCAATAACGTATTTTTATACATGTTTTTTTTAAAGTGTGGACAACTAAGTAATTTGCTACTGTTTGATTAACCTTTATATACCGATGCGGTTGTCGGGGTTACAGATAATGAAGTTGGTGCATCATTTTGCCACTGGGGATTTCATACTTAACTTTGCCATGGCACTCAGCATTGTTACGGTTGACATTTCCAGATTTTCATAGGGCCAAGTGGTTTTTGTTCTTGTGCACATTCTTACTTTAACTAATTGTTACAGGTCCCTTCCAAGTATGGAGAACTGACTGATTCCCCAAGTTGGTTGATTGTGTACAAGGCTGTGAATTAACTGTAACAAACCTGGACTGGTTTAACAAGTTTTACAGATGTGAAGAATGCATGTGCACTATTTTGCCATGGATATATTATGATTACACATTGCCACTGGGGTATATCAAATGTAGTTTTGTCACTATCTATCTATCTAACGGCCGCACCCACCACAGCCGAGATGCTGTTCACCATTTTTGTCACAGGCAATTCCGCTTTATGGCAGATTTTGCTGTTTTTCGATGACTACAGGTGCATGTGGTTTTAGTTCCATTGTGCACACACAACAATTTGTTGTTACAGTGGCCTTTTTCGAGCCAATTGGAGCCTTAATTGAAATTTCGATTTTTTTGTTTGGTATAGCTTCTTCCCTGTTGTATATTGAACAGCTTCGAGCTACATTGGCGGCCATAATATGCGCAGTAAATATTTACCTTTCGCACTACTGGGCTTTTGTATATATACTTTCTTAACCAACTTGATGCTTTTCAGCTATGTCAAAAATGTATGGTTTGTATAGTGTTTTATTTTTCTGTTGAACCACGACATTACTACTAAGCATTTAGCAACGTCTAGTCCAGCATTGACTTACATGCACGAACCGATATCGATATTGATAAAAGGTGTGTGATTTGAGGCGGGCTTACGACACTGCGGTAATCATCACATGTTTGAAAGTTAGGGTTTAACTTGAATGACGAATTGAACGGCCCTAGCTTAGATATCTAGACGTGTGTCTGTTTAATTAATGTTTTTGTTATCCTTCCAGAATAGTGAAGTAACGCCAAAGATACAGGATATTCTACATAAATAAGCAAACATGCCATTTGCCCCTATGCTTTTAGCAGAAAACATTGGTCCTATTATGGCCATAAGTACATCTTTGAGTGTGCCGTTTACGTAGTTGCGTCTACCTAGCAAATTGTAGTGAATACGAGCTCACATAATTATAGCATTGGGAATAATGCTTTCGCTGCCACTGGGAAAATATCCTTCATGAATTTCTTCCTCAAAGATAATGGTGTCTATGAGACTTTCTATTTTTATGTAGTTCAATGTTTTACGTCTTGTTTTACTTATGACTGTTTAATTTCCATTGTTATTTTCGAAGGGTCTAAAGTTTATATCCGCCAATATTTGCTAGGTGAGTTCGCACATATAGTGGAACATGATCATTCAGTTCGATTCCTTAGCGAATTTTTTATGGGGCTCCATTTTGTGAGTTTGATGCATTTTTATTATAGTGCTGTAATTATTTTACAATGTCCGTATCCCATTCTTTAAACCTGAGCGGGAAAGGCAGCAGAGTGTCCGGTGGCTTGTCATCGGGAGTACGGAGCCCCCGATACGGTTGTATAATATGTTTCTCTTTCAGGTAATAGGGAAGGCTCGTTAGAAACTATTTTCTTCGCGTTTGAGCTCGCCGCATTAAGAAGAAATAAGTTCTAACGATAAAGCATGGGGTATTAAGTAAGGGAGAATAGGTGGTGCGTGTCGCGGTGTGGTGAGGGACATCCGAGGTGATGGTTATGATCAGGTTCCGAGACATGCAGCAAGAGCATGTTAAATTTTAGTGTTAAAAATGAAAAAATGCATAGGAAACTTGTGCAAGGTTTTTCGTTGTAAATTGAAGTTTTATATAAGATTATGAATATTATCTGATTGTAATTTGTTCAGTTACTGTTCTTTACTAGGTAGGTTTACTAGTTCTTAGCATTTCAGAAGGCACTAGTCCGAGTCGTCAATGTATTCTGAGCAGTTCGCCATCTTTTACCAAGCAGAGATGGCTTCTATACAAGTAAGATCGTTTGACTCTAGGTGAGTGAATGCTGTGTTTGTTTAGGTCTATTCTAGCCCTTTGGCGTCTTAAGCTGGCTGTCATCGGGAGTACGGAGCCCCCGATATGGTATGTTATAATATGTTTCTCTTTCGGTAATAGGGAAGGCGCGTTAGAAAACTATTTTCTTCGAGTTTGAGCTCGCGAATTAGAGAAGAAAATACGAGGTCTAGGCTGATAGTGGAAACCAATGACTCGGTTGAGATTCTTGCTCCAAATATAGTCAGGACCAGAACGATTGAATTATACTTCAAACCCCACAGACTATTTTTAATTGAAACTCGAACTAAACAAAATATAATAATAAATTAAAAGAGAGAGTTCACATCCCCATATACGATTAAAAAACGATCAAATCCGATTAAAAATGGAAATTAACCATTGGCAATTGTTATATAATATTCATGATTTCGTACGTGATAGATGAATATAATACATTGAAAATTAAAAAGTTGCTCCTCTTATCTGTTACACTGAAAGATATTAATTTTTTACTACAAAAGTATTCAAAAAGCCCAGCTGTGAATTCACGTATACACTGCTATGACAGAGGGATTAGCATCCGTCACTATGTAATACACCCAATAGATTCTTCACCGTAGCAGGTGGACTATGAGTTCGGAGGACTATATCTCCTGCCATACCAAAATTACTTTATTCGGAGTGGAAAATTTCATTGGCGTACTCCATAAAGTCCATGGACCGATCGCTAATAGCCCCCCTTTTTTTTTTTCCTCTTGTCCCCAGAAGCCCAGATTTTACCGGAAGTGGGTCAATATTTTGGTATCAGAAGAAAGCTACTTTTTCTCCATTTTCATTTCTACCCTGTGAAATCTTAGGGCCAAGGGGTTTGGTTGGAAGTAATGAGCGAAAATGTACCCCAATTTGGTCGACCAATAATTAAGTTTACACAGTTCTCTATGGGGGCTTACGAAATCAAGTTTCGTTCGCATGAAAACGCATTGAAATATCGGCGCCAAATTTAAGGTGGGGTGTTGGGTGAAGGCCAATCTATCAAGATGAAGCTTCATATCCTTAAATCGGGCAATCCCCTTTAAGCCACTTAAATATACATATGCGAACTTGAAAAACTTCATTCAAGAAGAAATGAAACCAATTTCAAATACGGGAATATTTGCTAAAAAAAATCATTTACTGAAATAGCCATAATGATGACCAAATCTAGGAAGATATCCAGGATGACCCCGCTCCTCACTTAACAAGCTTGGCGATGAAAAGTGACGCCTTCCCCAAACAATTCAAAACTATGATTTTGTCTTCCGGGAACGCAAACAGTCAATGAATATGTATCCCACTTATATCACTAATAGCCCAGGAGCTCAGCCCGACAATTGTAACAAATCTCAAGTACAAAAGGTTTGAGTGATAAATTGTAGGCGATGGACAGAAACCCCTGAAACATAATTCTTAAGTGCCACAAATGGTGCATTAAGGAGGAGGGGCAATACAAAGTTTGTACAGGGGTCAAATTTTTTAAAATTAATCCAGTCATGCTGAAAGGTATAACCATGTCGTGTCTACCACAAGGATTCAGGCAAGGTATAGTTTGTACTTCCACAACGTAAAGTTTAAAGAGGTTATAGAGTCAAAAACAGCCAAAAATACTAAAAAGGGTCAATTTCAGTGTACAGGGGTCAAATTTTTACGTGCTTCGGATTTGGATAAAAATGGTGCAAATTATTGGTGGAGCTATCGGATCAAAATAAGAATGTTTTGAGTGTCCCAAATGCTTGCTTAAGAAAGTAGGGGGAAACAAAGGTCCAGCCCCATGAATGAAATGGACGTTGACCTTCTGTGCCCCTACATCGGAACTAAGCATTTTTAGACAGTCAAAAAAATATTCCTTATTTTAATCCTATGGAACTCCATCAATAATTGTTACCATTTTTATCTAATCGGAGCCAAATTTTAAATTGACCTGTACAATGAAAATTGACCCTTTTATGAGTTTTGCTTGTTTTTGCCTGAAACTCCTTAAACTTAACGTGGTCATAGTACAAACTATACCTTTCTGAATCCTTGTGGTTAGACAGGACATGGTATACTTTTCAACATGATTGGATCATTTAAAAATTTGAACCCTTTACAAACTTTGTTTTGGCCACCCTCTCCTTAAGGCACCATTTTGATGCACTTAAGAATCACGTTTCAGGGGTCCCTGTCAGTCTCTGAACATATTTGATCACATAACCTTTTGTACTTGAGATGTGTTACAAAATGTCTGTTAGCTCCAGGGTTATAAGAAGTACCAAAAAGATCAGTAATGCAAATGGAAAAACCAGTCAAGGAATATGTATCCCACTTATATGACTAAAAAGACAGAAAAATCAGAACATGTAAATCTAAGAATCTTTCCTCACTGTCTTGAACATTTTTCTGTTCTTTTAAACCAAAGTCAAACGATATTATACAGACATTCTTCTTTTAATAACTATTAAGTTTATAAGCCCATAGAGTTGGTTACTTTAAATAGCACTTTCCTACAACTGTCTATGAGCTTTCAAGCACATGGAGGCTATAATATATGTTTCTTTGCGTTGATTAAATTCCAAAAATT
>JAMKCH010015170.1:0-25392 GCA_023653785.1 Ophioderma brevispina | reverse complement strand
TTCCAAGAGAAAAGGGCCAATTATATACCAGAGGGGCTAAAAATGATACCCTCTTCAGCCCAACATGCACACACCCCAATTTCCACTAAGAACCCCATCACGTTTGTCATCGAAACCTCCCAATTGACTGCACACTGCACTGCTTGCACTGCACTGTTTACGCACTGCACTCTTTGCACATAACTGACCGTATGCCCAGAAGACGCCCAGTTGGTTGAATACTAAATGTTTATCTTACTGACCATTTTATCTATTACAATAAAAATACTCTGCAACAAACAAGTCATATAACCGTTCATTTCTCCCAATACTTTCTTCTCCTGTGAAGTTAATGTCATAATTCTGAAAGGAAGTTTCGTCTTCTCTCGTCGTTTCATGATCACCCTCACTGTATGTGTCCTCCTGTGCACTGTCTTCCTCTAAATTCATTGCACTGTTTAAATGATATGGAGTGTGATCAGTATTTGTCTTACTGTTTTCACTATCACCAACACCTTGAGCATTGCTGTTCTTATCTTGGACATTACTTCCACTGGGCTTCCAATAGCCCGTATACTTCTGCTGAGGTTTCCTGTTGACGTATTCCATAATGAATTCTTCATCAAAATAATCTAATCTATAGGCTTTGTGTTTGCGTTTGTACAGAATCACATACATTATAAATAAGAAGCAAAGTAAGAAAAATAACAAAGACCCAATGACAATCCCGGCTATTTCGCCAGGAGTTAGTTGTTGTTGGGGTTTCTCTGTAGGATAGGTCCCAGACGTTGTGTCTTCTGTGATGGGCAATCTCGCAGTCGTAGGATTTTCGGTGGTCCTTGGTTCAACATTATGAGAAGTAGTATGAACTGAAGTAGTCATTGGCTTCGTAGATGTCATATAGTCTTCTGTGACATCATCTGTTGTGAATTCCTCTCCTGTTGTCACTTCAGGAGATGTATACGCATCTGATGTTGTTTCTTCAGTCAATTCAAACTCAGTGGTAACCACTGGAGTTGCAGTTGTTGCCAACTGAGTCACATTCAAGGCTTCAGTGGCGGTTACAGGAGTTGTTTCGAAAGGTTCTTTAAGAATTGTAGTTGCGACCATTGTAGTTTTGCCTTCGTGAGGAGTTGTTTGTGATTCCGATGGGGTAAATGTTGATGTTACGATTTCAGTGAATGCCGTGGTTTCAAACCAAGTTGTACCGACGAGGTCTTCACCTGTTGTGGTATCTGGTGTTGTATCTATTGTTGTGATGTCAACAGTGGTTTGTTCTATTGTGGTTTCCTCTAAGGTTTGGGTGTTGGTGACAGCCTTTATATTAGACACTCGAGCTAAAAGAAAGAGAAGAAAAACCATTTCAATGAATGTATTATCGCATCATATTATGATATTATTAATTGCAAGTACAGACATATAGAGTTGTGAGTAAGAAGCCAATCATACGCAATCATCTTGCATGGTGTTTTACGGTTGAGTGTGCGAGTGGTCAATTAGACATGTCTATCATGTCTATAGGCGGGTTTATACACCGTATCTCATGTCTGATATTAGATAAAAAGTATACCATCAAAAGATACATTTTACGAGATATTTCAACTTTTTGCGGTTTTGACAATGCTATAGCCTATACAGGTGACCCTTAATACTTTAATGACCATTAATAGGACTAAGAAATCAACAACTTCTCCGTCCTAAAGGTCCCATTTTAATTTGTTTCATCAAAGTATAAATTTATCTTAGTGGAATACTTTTAGTACTTTTTACACCGCAAATAGTTTAACGAATCTGAGAGTCCCCAATGAGAAAGTGTCCTAGCTACCTTGTCAACATATGCGGAATAACCCGTGACCTTGTAGACGAGGCTATATGGTATAGACCGTATTCAATATGACGTCAGCCACCAGACATGTTGGTGGACAAGATGCATACATTCCAGGACTACAATACATTAAGCTGTCAATCGATGCATGTTTAGCGATTGCACAGAGATCATTGACAGGTGAATGTATTGTATATAGTACTGGAATGCGTCTATCTTGCCCACCAACATGGCTGGCTATTGAATACGGTCTATAGTGCTGAAATAAATAATGCGTGCAGTAAACAATGGATAATTTACGTCGTAGGTAGGACACTCAGTTATTACAGGGACACTGTATTACTCCATGGGATCAAAGAGAGAAAGATGCTTGCACAAGGACATTGGTTACGCATATCGGCGAAGTAACTGATTTCTGCGCAGTTATTATTGTCTAATTATACCTTTCAATACTATGGGGTATGTAAGTGTAAAAGTTGCACATTTGATTGAAAATGAATAAAATATCATTACAATTTCTTTTTCTAAATATCAGTGACCAGTAGATGTACATCATGCTGCATTGACTCGAGCAAATACTGTTGATATCCAGTAAATCCGCTCGGTATGCAGAGGATAAAACACTTTTTATCTGGAAGTACAGAGCCATTGTTATTACCCACACAGTTGAAACAGATTTCAGGTGCTCATCACCCGATTAAGATTGAGCTATTTTTTTAAGACGCAAAGCACAAGATACTTGTCCTCTTTCACGAAAAAATAAACCTTAGGCTTCTACTGTGCGTTCAGTTAACTTTGACCTATATTTCATCATTTTTCCGATAAGGAAACAAGGATGAACAAAAAATCATGAAAGAAAGTTGTTTGGCAGACTGTTACCTAACATCTTTGTGCAGAAACAAAACTTAACTTACAGTAACTTGCTGCGTAACCCCATTTCTATTCAATTTACCGTGTTGTTAGCATAGGTCGCTAGACCCCCTTCTTTTGTATTTTTATAAATACATGGTGGTAAATTGTATAGAAATGAGGTCCAGCAATAAGTTCTGGATCTTGGTTCTGCACAAAGATGTTAGGTCACAGCTTACCAAGCAACATATCCACCATGAGTTTTGTTCACATTAGTTTTTTTGTTTGTTCAATAAATGATCAAATATACAGTCAAATTATTGAACTCACAGTAGAACCTCAAAGTTTATTTTAATCGCGAACGAGGCCAGCTCAATCCATACTGGGTAGACATTTCAGATAGGAGTCCCAAGTATACAAATGAGTATTGCCATTGATTCCGTCCTGCGCTACTTATCAACATCATACAGAGCATGACGGAATCAATGGCAATACCTCATTTGCGTACTTGGGGCTTCTATGTGAAACGTCTACCCTAAACTGGGCGCGGATAACGAGTCTATAACGCCGGACATCTTTTCAGCTGCATGGACAGTAACAATGGCTCTGCAGTTCCAAATAAACAAAGGGGAATCTGAAGTGCTTTGTTCGCTGAATACCAGGTGGATTTACTTATTAATAACGCCACTATTTGCTTGAGTCAATGCAGCATAGTGTATGTCCCTTGATCACTGATATGCAGAAAAGAAATAGCGAGTTCGATAATTCAGGCACTATTGTTGTTCATATCCCGATTGACCTCCGTGACCCATCTCAGCACAATAAAATTCATGGATTCTGGGATGGGACACGGATGTCAATCGGGATATGAACATTGTTGTTGCTTATTGTAGCACAGCAGTGCCTGAATTATCGAACTCGCTTATTGAGATGGCATTTTATTCATTTTCATGAAAATGTGCAACCTTTACAATTGCCATACCCAATAAATGGTAATTATAATATTTATTATTATTTATAGTGGGAAAATGGTTTACTTCTGCGAAGTATGTAATCAAAATGAACAATTTTTCTTTTGATCCCATGGCCAATATTTCATGACATCTGGATTCCATGCCTCAGTCAATGTTACCTTTTGTGCTGTGAGTTCTTGGTGGAATCTGGCATTGTGTTCCTCTGTACCCATCCACACATAGACACGTGTAGTGTCCGTCACCGTCTACGCAAATTCCATTATTTTGACAGGGTTTATCAGCGCATTCGTTTGTATCTGTCCGTTATAGAATCAGAAAGAACAAGAAAATATGTTTGCTCTATAAAAAACATTTTAGAAACACAGATGTACAATGAATGAGGACAGCAATCATCGCCTTGTAGGTGAAAAAAAGGTTGACACAATCTAAACATCCAATTTGTTTTCAAATATGTGGACGTAAGTTAATTTTGGGTATGTTTAAATATTTACAGTAGGCACTATAACGGGATATAGTTACATATCTAACTTTACTGCTATAAATAGGCTGTCAAGTCACAACCAATTATATTTTGGTGTCATAACTCTTTCAATATTGGAATAGGTCCTATAAACTATACATTTAGATATCTAAGTTAATTGCTTTAAATTGGTAAATGAAGATATGTTTGGTGTCATAACTCTTTGAGTAGGTCCTATAAAACTATATGTTTAGATATCTATCTTTATTGCTTTGAATAGGCTGTAGGCCCTATAAAGTGAAGATTTCAAAAAGTTGCTAATGCAAACCTCCTAAACAATCAGCAACTTTTGAAAACAATGATTTAAACAAAATCACCAAAACCTTTGTTTAATATCGTCCATTTTCCGGTACCATGTATTTCCCTTGTTTCACTTCAGAAAAACATAAGCTGTTGATTTTTTATCATCTAGCAGAATGCATTCCAGGTACGTTTTCTCAATTTTTCGACATTTCAGACGAAATCTAGATTTATAGGTTTGCCTACAAAACGTAAAATACTTGTTGCTCAAGGTACCTTTGTACCACAAGTTCCTTAAATGGCATGTATATAAATTCGGAATCAGATTGAAATCATTCTCTTGAGGATACAAATCGACAATCAAAGTGTGGCTTCAAAATTCAACCAATGGGTGCTCGTCGGTACTTCCCTGCTTCTTCCCGTTTGAACCGGTGTGACAGGAGATATAGTCCTCCGGACTCATAGTCTATCTGCAACGGTGAAGAATTGAGCGCTTGATTCAGTCGATCTTCACGAAATACCAGTTTCACGTTTTATTTCGTTGTCATCTATTAAAGTCCAAACAATGGCCCCAAGGGGAATATATCTTCTTTTACACCAGTTTCTAACATTAAACATTAAAGTGACAGGAGGAGATTTTTTTAGGATACGAATTTCTGTCAAATTTCACTGGATAGGTTGTAGACCACCTACCGAGAACGTTTTCGAAGGTTTATTACACAAACAGGTGCAAAAGAACTTGCCTGCTATCGTAATCGTTCCCCATAGAAAACCATGCTTTGACTTTCTGTCGTGCACGACAGAAACTATATACTAAATCATCATCTTATTACATAAAACGTCGTATTCGGCTTATTTACTTCAGGTGTGATCTAATACATTGGTAAGCATTCCAATTATGTAAAAAACCGGGGTTCGAGAAAAATTGGGGGCGCTTCTTTCTGGAAATCTCCTCATGTCTCTTTAAAACGTACCGCAACCTCCATGAACTGCTTGCTAATCGGCGGCTGACTGTTGAAGCCGCCCCTAACGTTTTACCGCAGTGAAGGAGACACAAAGTAGCCAAAATGATGGAAGACAAACAAGGTTTTGGCTGATTATTTCGAAAGTAGTCTTTGCTTTCAAATATTTTGCCACCATTGTTTGTGATTCCTTGCATTGACAGCTTTTCATCCAATAATGAAGGAGTTATCTATCACTGTGACATGACAGCCTCCTCAATAAGGGCGATCATGATCTTATTCAAAAGCATCACTTTGAAGAATCTGTCATACTCCTTAGTACTTAAACGATTCTTAAAATCCATTTGAAGTATAATAAATAAATATGGCATGCCCTTTTCATTATAACGGGACGGGACGCAATGCGAGAAAGTAAAGTAAAATCGTTTTAAACTTTTCTCTTTTTGGTAATTTGAATGTCTTACCTCCAACAACTAGCGACACATTGGTGACACCAAGGAAAGCATCTGGACCTGGTTGTACGTCTGCTAAGAAAGACACCTGAAAGATATAACGTGATTGTTATCTTGTAAGCCACCTCGACGTTCGTACTATTAAAACTGCTATTTTATTTATGTTAAAAGGAAAAACATTTTACTGATATTATGCCTTGATATTTAAAAATTACAAACATGTTGCTTCTAATTTTAGTTATTCATTGAAATCGGAACACTTTTAAGTTGGCATGGAATAAACATTCCCCTTCGTTTTCTTTACTATACCAATAGTGTTCTGAAGTGATCTAGTGAAGCACAATGATATTGAACCTACAGCAAAAGCTTCGCTTTCTGGCACCGATACTTCAGCTTTTTTCCACCTGTTGTCCAGCTCTCTTGGAGACCTATTTGATGACCACAACTCTACCACATCTTTGCCCTGGTCCAATTCCGCTTCTATGGAAAGTGAGCTCTGTCCCTTTATGAGGTATGAAATGATAGCATACTGTTCTTGATGGTCTGTGTGCCATAATGTGTGGGACTGATTAACTTCGTCAATCGTCTGTTAGCATTGATTTGGTGTGCTTCTGGGATACGAACAGCGGCGACGTAACCTGTGACAGAAAAGAAATAAATATCAATTAAAAAACGTCAAAGGTTTTTTTAGGGGAGAGGGGAGAGGAAATAAGTGTTGTAAAATAAAAACTCTAACTAAAACCAAAACATGCTTAAAATGTTGCCAGCTACAAGACATTGATCAGATAATTTCCACAGTTGATTTTTTAGCTGTTGATTTAAAAATAGGTATACACAGACTCTACCAACAATAACAAAATCTCGCATGATCGCACAGCAAAATGCTAAAAAGTGCTTTTAAGTGATGGGTTGGTATTACCTATTGCGTCCCTTGGGCCATTGTTCGGCTATAAAACAAACTTTATTCGATCATAATTGATTAGATATATCCAATTTTACACAATAGGTTAAAAAACTACTTATGTCCTTCTCTTATAGCATTAGCCTACCCATTGACTTCCTAACACCTGATTTTACGGGAGTATCAAATGAAACATGGTTTCCAGATGTTTTAATGTATTACATAAGGAATAGACTAATAATCTACAACATTCCAATGTAATACAAAATATAAAAATATAATAAGTTTTTTAAAATATTTTGAACTGGAGGAGTTTTAATATTGAAAGTGTCATGGTTGGGTGGCGTATGTCTCCAGGTTGCCTGGTTGTATGACCATTGTATGGTTGGGATGAATGCTGTACGATTGGGTATGGCAATTTTATGGTTGATGTGACTGTTATATATATCCCTTACGTCCCTAGAGGAAAATCTGACGATCACCGCAAAAAAGGGAGCTAGCGGTATTTTTCTTGTTAGATCTAGGGGCAATCCCCCCTAACCCAAGGCAGTGGTCCATTATGTGATTTGTTTTAAAAGTGCTTTTAAATGTAGTTAAGGGGTGTTAAGGAATATTGCTGGGTATGATTGGTTTAATGGTTGGGTATGACTATTATATGGTTGGGTATGGCTGTTACATGTTTGGAAAGACTATCATGTGGTTGCTATGACTGTTATATGGTTGTATACAATCACCAAGTATTTTTGAATGAGTTCGTGTACTTCAAATACATGAGAGTGCCTAAAATAACTTTACTCTGTTGTAAGTATTTTTTAATTTGTAAACGGAGAGCAAAATGTATTTTAGTGGTCATATTTCCTATAGAGGATTCAATAAGTTTTATATTTCAAAAAAATGACAATGGCGATGGCAGTTCAAAGAAAAAAAGCTGATTTAGACCTGTTGCGAGAATTTCAATTTTTTTACACTTTGGGTAATTTTGCTAAAGCAGTGCTCGTATTTGAGGAAACAATGGGCATGTATTGCTTCTTTTGGCAGTACAAGTAATTTATTTTGAAATTTTGAAAAGTCACAATTTGAAATGGCAACAGTCAAACAGAACTTACATCAAAGTAAATCACGGACCACAAGTGTCGCCTTTTTCGCGGTCTCTAAATGTTTGTATTCCGACTGTGACTGTTAAGTCTAACTTGACATCAGATGACCTTTGACCTTGGTATGTTATCTGTGATCTCTTTAACACATGAAAGTTTCCATCATAAATCACTTACCCTAGTTTGGTCGCAATTGGAATTCATCTTCCTCAAAACATAACCTAACGGCCTATTTCACAACCTGACCTTTTGACCTTTGACCTCTTTGTGTAATCTCTGACCTTATTAAAATTCATGTTGCATCTATCTGAGATTAATAGGCCTATACCATAAATACATGGAGTGTCTTAAAGATCTTTATTATGAGTTGCAAAAATATTGGGCGAGACGCAGTCGAGCCCAATATTTTAAAACTCATAGCGAGACAAATTAATATCCGATATTTTCAAACGATACCCACTTGGACTCCTCCAAAACATGATAATGATTGCAATTGGACTTAAACTTTTCAAATGAGTGACAAAAACCTAGAAAATCTTAAGCAACAAAGCTTCCTAATTTAGGACTGGTAAATGTCCCTTTTCTTAAAAGGCGTCACGAAAATTTTAATGATCTAAGTGAAAAAATAAACCGATTATCTTGCCAAGTTCAAAAGAATCATTGACCACGTCTTTCCGTGGCATATAGATTTTAATCTTTGCCCTCTTGAAAAATTTCGTGAAACTGACAGGTTTGAAACAGGTCATTCCCTTTAAATATGTATAAATCGGTAGTGACAGTTGAGTTTGTCATGATTCTTATTTTAAAGTTTATTAAATTCTGTTTAGGAAATGTGACCCCCTAGATATCTTGCTGCCCGTTTAAATATTTAGATACATTTTTAAACAGAGCACATTTTTTTCGTACTCAAAAATTGTTCGAATGTATACTGTATGGGTCATCTTAGCAATAATTTTGAAAGTTCATTTATTTACTTATAGAATTTTAGGTATTTTTAGAAATTGATCTACATTGTATTTTAAAAATAAGATGGTCGTAATGTAGTTCTTCCACACAGTTGTTCGTGACTATTCGGCAATGCCAACCATTATAGTTAAAACTCTTACCACAGGTAAGAGTATACGCTGTACAACATTACAAAAAATATCCAATATTCATACATGTAAATACAATACATGAAAAATCTACACTTCCAAAATAGGAAGAACTTCCAATTTTGTCCTCGATGTTTGACCATCGACAAAAAGGAATAAATATGGCCACGCGGGAAAACGAAGAAAAGAGTCTTTGAAAGAGGAGTACGGGCTCATGCAGATGTTGCCACCCAATTGGTCATCCGATGGAAGGAGAGGAGCGGGACGGTGACTCTACTCTGTAGATGGAAGTGGCCTCCCTTCCTGAGATGGAGATTAGGGAGTGCCCGGTAACTTTGTATCCTAACTTTGGTTTGGATAAATTACAATATCACACAGTTATTTATAAATTTTAGATCGATTGAAATGACTTCGAAGTAATTTTGTAGTTTAATTTTTAAAATATCAGACATCGGTGGCGCGCAGCTGCAAGACGATCCCTAAATATAGTATGGATGGATGGAGAGGGGAGAGAGAGACAAAAAATAAAGAGAAAAAGGAAAGGGATGAGAAAGAATAAAAATAAAGACAAAGGGAAAAGAAAGAGAGAGAATCAGAACGAGAGGGAGAAACAAAAAGAATAGAAAACGAATGAGAAAGTGAGATGAGACCAAATTAGAAAAATATTTATAAGAGACCAAGAAATGAAATAGAGAGAGAAGCTTATTTTCTAAGTAGTCTCGGCCATCTACGGCTTGAAAATGGGAAATCTTTTGGAATACTTTCAATGACCTTTCCTCAGTTAGATCGGCCCTGGATGGAAGCTGGGGATATTCCAGTTTAAATTGAGCACAAATCTTATCAATTTACTTCATCTACCAGGAAGGGTCGCATCAAACGATATGATTGGTGTACATGAAGTGTGTCCTTTAAGAGGTAACATGGCAGAAAACAGGTGCAACTTCAGTATGACTCAGTTCTATTTGCATAAGTAGACAGCTAAGTAGGCCTATATGTCTACTATCTCTCACTCAAAGTTTGTTAGAACATGGCTTATCATTGAGCTCCAGCCGTCCGTCTCATCACTGAAGTAATATATGATAGGGAATGAACGTTAAGTTCACAAGACAGATGTAAAGGATGTATTGACCCTGTTTTCATAATGCTATTTTTGGCTAGTGTCTAGAAAGTCTGATTTTGAAGTTGGTTAAATATACGATTGATAATTATGCTTTCAAAGTAATTTGAAAGTTAGGGTTTAGCTTCTTGTGTTTTTTAATCTTTTGTTTGTTTGTTGTAGTTGTTGTTGCTGTTTTTATTTTGCTATTCTTAAATTATTTGTATCCAACGTTTTCATACAAACTTGCTCTATTAGCCAGGGTTAAAATTAAGGGAGGTGCCACCTGGAGAAGGAGAAATTTTCATGCGGTTTTTCTAGACCATTTTTTATGGGAAACAAGAATATATGAGGTAAACAGGCTGAATTCTGAGAACTTTTTTGTGAGGCCGCCTTTTCAAAATGGCCGCCAAATTCCCGTATAAAGTGTGTATATTGAATAAATACGTATCCATGAAGCTTGATTGACCACTCTTTTGCATTAGTTTTGCTTAGAGTTATTCATAAAGAAGCTACGATTGTATTATAGAATCTATAAAGAAATCCAAAATGATGTCGCTTTTTAAAATGGCCGTCATTATGCGTTAAATAAGCATTTATGTGGCGTTTACCAAATTTTGCATTGGTTTTGATTAGAGTTATTCAAAATGAAGCTACATGTGTAACACGTAGTGTATAAAGAGGTCCAAAAAAGGAGAGCGCTTTTCAAAATGGTCGCCAAATTCCAATGTAATATTATTTGCGAGTCTAACAAACGCGGCTAGGAAGCCGATTGCCCCCGATTGAAATTAGGCCCATAGCAACGATACGCCATGTTATTGATAATAAGGGTACTTTTTTCAAAATGGTTGCCAAAATCTGATATACTGAAATGTAATCAGCAAGTGTGTAGCAAAATACATTTAAAGCTTCCATCAACGGAAAAGTTCTAGAGCCCGTTTCCCTCCGAATATTCTGTTCCCCATGAAAACTGTCTAGTAAAAAAACATTTCTCGCTTCTCCGGTGGCACCCCCTCAATTCTAACCCAATGTTTCTACCTTCATACCGTATAGGCCTACTTTTCTTTTTTTTTAAATACCGTTGAATTAGTCTTCGTTTGGCAGACTTTGATGGTCGGGAGCAATACAGAATATTGTGTGCGCATATTCGGGCAAAAATTTATATATCTGCACAGAACAAATAAAGACTTTGCTGTTTGCACTTGATCTTCTAAGGGTGTAATTTTTGTGAAACTGCATTTTTCACCACACCCACTTTCTCTTTGTGTTTTGGCCCACTTTCGCTAAATGGTGTCCGTTTTTTCCGTGAACATTACAAACAAACAAAGAAGACCCCCCACAACGTTCAGTAAAAAAAGTTTATGTGCCAAATCGTTAATTATAAAAGGGTATGCGTACGGTCTTATACGGCAATTTTTGGCCTTAAGTTTCAAAGAGTAAATCTATTTGTCTTTCTAAGAATGGCTCACCTTTGTTTCCTTCCCCGCTATCTGATACGTAGTTGATATCCCAGGCCAGTTGACCTGAAGCAATCCACCCACAAAATCCATCGTCGAATTGACACAACTGACCAACACCTGCACAAAACAAGGAAAAATGCCAGATTAATCATTATAGGTCAAATTAATAAAGGTGCAACAAAGAATCCGTTGTATGATAACATCAGTAGATTTCCATTTCTCAGGTGTATAAGTGTTGCAGACATCTTGCTGTAAAGTCAACAATGATGTGTTTTGCATAGTGAATTGCCAAAATAAGGTTTCGTGTAGCGTTTTACCAGCTCAAAAGAGCCATTCAAACATTTGTACCACCTGGTTTTGCTAACATTTGTTCCGGTACATAACCCCTATTCAGTGGCTGGGGTTCTAAAAATATGTTGACGAAAATGAAAGGCGGTAAAGGACACAGTATCCCTATTAAGACTACCCATTATTGAAACTTGAAAAGGTTCTTCAAGATTATTGCACAAAGGACCCAAACTTATCATTTCCGCTGTTTCAGCTGATAAAAAAAATATTCAGGAGGGGGTACGGGGTCTGAAGCAGTGAAACTTGAAATGATTTTCTTAAGTTTCTACATAGTGGTACATACATGTTATATATCATATGTAGCCCATGTCACAAAGTTTTAAAATCCATGAAATTTTTGCTCTGGTTGCCATGGAAATCACGTAAGGCCTCTGATTGGCTAAATTACACTAGAACGAATGTAACTAAATAACTAACAGCTACTACTTGTAACGAAACTTGGGGGACATATGCAGGAGGTAATACGACACTGAACCATGAACCGGAATTTTTATACCGTTTGCCATGGCCACCGGCCAATCGACCAATCGCATAATTCATGGCGTCATTTGAATTTGGAACACAATTTTGAAAATCGGCCTTCATGGTTCACTCGTCCTATATGTGCTTTAAATCTTGTTGCCAAACAAATTCATGTTCATAGCATGTAGCGTTTCTAGATACGTTCGTTCTCGTTTTGGATGTTTGCGTATCTTAACGAAACGAGTTATAGGCCCTCGACACATTTATACAAAATTGAGGGCACATTTTGAATGTGGAAATAATGGAATTATTTTTTTTAAATTATTTTATACTGAATTTATCATAATTATTAATGACAGAATCATCGAAATCGGTGAATCCATTGTCCTTAAGTAAGTTGAAAATAATTTTCTAAATTATCGGCAGGGTGAGAAACATAAAATACATAAAATCACTTACCCATTGACATCATAATAACGTTTAATTAATGGAAAGTATAATTAAGTATTTATATACTCACTTAGCCCAAAAATGAATGTGTTAATAGTTCATAAATAATATCTTTTAAATATCTTAATATACCCCTTGAAAGTTGTTCACATGATAAATATGGAGATGAGCATTTTTGCAAATTTCGCGTACACTACTGACTTTGATCAGCCATATCTCGGAACCGAATGTCCCGATTGCGATCGAAATAAAACGCATTTTGTATATTACAGTCTACACAATTTAGCCATTGCAGTATCTCATTTTCTGTATTAAACATTTTTATCATTTCAGACCCCATAACCCCCCCCCCCCCCCCGCCCCTTAAAATGAAAATGTGTGGCCTATAAATCAAATTTAAAATAATTTTACATTAATTAATTTGGGCTAGTATTCTGGTTTGTAAAAGCTGCATAGCACACATTCTCGACAGTTGCGAACATTGTACATGGTTGTTTACTTAGAGAATAAAAGATGATATTTTTTGTTTTGCCCTCTTTAGATGGTGTCATAATGGATGGACCATCCAATATTTTTTACCGGTGTTGCAGGAGATTTAGTCCTCCGGGCTCACAGTCCGGAACAATGGTGAACAATAGGCAATCGCTTCATGTTGACTTAACGCAACATTAGTTTTCACACACGCTTTTATTCATTCGTCGTCTTCAGAGCCCGGACTATGATCCCGGCAGGACCTGATTACTTTCACACCGCTTACGACCCCGCAATCCACCCTCATCTTTTTATGCTCATTCTTATTTAGAATTGTGTAAATTTTTGATTCTTTTTTTTTTTCGACATAATTTATTTGTCAAAATATTGTTAAGCTATTTTTATTCGTTTTAAATAATTGTACCGCTCTTGAAAACAAATGATTCAATCCAAGCCAAAGTCTCACGTGGGATGTCACAAATGCTTAAATGGCATTGGCGTACAAACGCGACATGAATGACGCAGTCGTTACGATGTCAAATATCGACTACGCCGCCGTAATTATCGCAGCAGTATTGTCCAGTAAGGGATGGGAGGAGGCTTGATCTAAACACAGAAGTCAATATAACTAGACGGCAAACGCCAGCGCAAAAGCCGTAAACCATCTTTTCCCGCAGGGTACGCGTTCCAGAGTGTGGTGTAACACAAATATTCGTATATGCCCTGATGTCCATAATCTGCTGTACCAATTTATTATAGATTCACTCATTGCATAGAACGATGTCACCATCCCAGGGCCAACGGGTCACGGAGCACGCGCGTGCGAGTTTCGAATGCATTACCGTAAGAAATATTTATCATTTCCAAAACACGGTTTACGGTGGCCGCCCATTCGTTAGCTTTATTAGCATATATGATCTAAACCAATCAAGTTTCTTGTTAACATGATAAACCCCAGACTATTGAATAAGAATTTCTTTTTCCAGCCGATACATTTGTAAAAGCGTAGTAACTTTATTTAAATATGAGTAATTGTTTAACATTGCGCAATTTCAGGTTCTGCAGCGTACACAGTCCAGCGGGTTATGCTGGGCCACATCGAAGTCACATAGTAACAACGGATGATCAATTTAAAAAGGCATAATTTTAGTTATCACTACTAGCTTCTTATTTTGAATTAAGTGGTGAAAGAATGGGAGAATAAAGGTATTGTTTTTAGCGTCTGCTGCGTATCATGTCTATCACAGAACTATTTTAGCGTAAAACAACTCGGATGAGCTCATTGTTCTGCTTAAAATAATGCTATCGCCCGTGTGAGATGACAGCATAGATACACGGCGGAGGCTAAAGCACAATACCTTATTCCTAATCTTAACAATACGTAATGTGGAGTCCAGTGACATGTTTTTTTTTATTTTACGAGTGATTTTGCAATGGTGAATCCGTTCGAATTATTTCAATTGCTGTGAATACGCTCGTGAAGCCTATCCAATAATTGTATTGGTCTTATTTACATCCTTTAGAGTGTATAGCCTAGTGTTAACGGAAAACAATAAGTGCTGATGCCCAAAAGCACGAGAAAAAGAACCAGTAAGAGCGAAGATGGGTTATAAGAGATCACTGTAAAGTTTTTTTTTTAAATGAAAAGAAAAGCGACCTGATCTGTTCAAAGGTAAGATATGGTAGCAACGAGGAAAAGAAGTTGTAATCAAGTAAAACCCAGTTCTTGAACGAGGGTATGTGCACCTTACTAAATTATGTAAGAATCATATGTTTACCTCGAAATCTCGGCGAATAACCGTCCCTCTTCCGACAAGCATATAATTTAATTTGGAAAATTGTCCAATATATGACACAAATAACGTTTGTCCTACGTAATTCATTAGTTTCTTCCATTCTTTGACAGACCGTGGAGAGACAAAACGGAAGAATCTGGGGAATATGATACCAAATGCTTGTTAATTACCGGATCGTCGGGAGGAACAGCGTGTAACCCAGAATCCCAGCTTACCGTCATCGTCAGGTGTTTTGATCCACAATTTGCATATTTCAAACATAGATCCTAAGTGCGAGCAGGCAAGTTCTTTTGACATCACGCCAAAGGTCCCAGGTAGTTTGAAAGGTACCCGTTAGTACCACACTTTGGAGTTTATATCTGACATAAAATTGTTCGTTTCTAATGAGGTCCGTGATGCTCTGTCACATCGCTAATTATAAAAACTAAACATATAACATCCTGTGTGATTGCCACAATGATAGATGGAATAAAAGGTTATGGGGTATATAAAAATTGCCAACTTATATGATGATGAAGCTTTTCTTTAGAGAAGCTTTATGATATTATGTTTTAAATTTTTCTAACCCGTGGCTAAACTTAAATGTTAATTGGATCCATGTCGTTTAAATTAAGCAATGATTTATGTTATCACCATTCATTGGCATTTTGTCAATTAACGCTAATTACTTTGACCTGTACGGGAATTAATTTTGAATTTTATACTCACACCATATATCCTTCTCTTTCATGCGGAGTTTGTATGACTGGTAATTGGCATTTATTGATTAAATTAGAAAGGCGCGTGATACTTGGCGTGTCAATTGGTCGGAAATGGCTGTTTTGATCATTTGAGTTCTTATTTTGAAAAGGGTAATTCAAAGATAACACACTTAACATTCGCAAGCAAAGGGAAACCTAACTAATAGGATTATCAAAAAACTAACACAGGATTGAAACTATCTTAAAAGTGTGATTCACCCTTCGTTTAAGTCTGGACATGGGTTATACATGTGGTATGTCTTGGTACACGCTAGTATCGTGATATATAATAATAATAATAAAATATTAATAATAATTAATATAATAATAATAATGTACGAAAAGTTACATTAGGGGACATTTAATAATTCATTAGTTATAATGAGTTTGCTTCTTATTAAATTCATTAATATCATATCTTATTGTTCTTTGTTATTCTAGTGGACTACCCTAATTTGATAATTAATATTCATACCGTGACGCAATAACCGCAATACAATGGGATACGTTTGGAGACACGAAATGTCTCACTAACGTATTTGAATGAGTGATAAGAAAACCAAATGTCTCTCCCTAATTGTCGGATATATAATAATAATTAAGATAATAATAATAAGAACAACAACAACAATAAAAGAAGAAGAAATAAAAGAAGAAGAGAAATAAACTAATATGAAGGCAGTCAATACCATTTCACACCCCCACACACTAAAAAACACACACTAATCCCAATAGCTCCGATGCTGACGAAAACACACAAAGTAACAACTCAGTTGGCTTCCAGAGTGTCCTAAAATAAATGCAATCCTCGCAGTTGGTGCTCGAATTTCAATTTACTGAGAATTATTCAAATTTCATAACAGATTATAAATGACGAAAACTAGTTTGTACATCCTGTCCATTTTTTGTATAATACGGGTAAAAATAGTTTGAAAAACAAAGGCTATTATTATGTAACCCGCTGTCAATTACCCCATTCCAAGTGTGCCATTAGATCGTTCAAGCAGGGTTCACCTTGAAAAGTTGCATAAAACGTCTGTTAAACTACAAAATCTCCTGGTACTTATTGCCTTTGTTTTAAGAAAAACTACTAAAATATTTGTCGTTATTGTTTTATCCACGGTCTTTTTCGTCTTGCAGTATTTCCATCTACTCATTATTTAGAACAGTAACTTGGCCAAACTTCAATGTTTTATCTTCAGTGTGTCTGACAAACCTATGTGAATACTGTGAAAAATTGCAGCCGAGATAAAATACAAAAGAAGTGAAAATGGTATGAATGGATGTTGAAGACTTCTAGTATAACGTTTTGATAGAAACAAACAACAAACAAACAAGATAAGCCACTGAAAATAAAACTTGAGTTACATCAAACACAATGTCAGTTGTCATTTGTGAACAGAGAACATGTCCCTTATTTGTCAAAGACAAGTTGCTGTTTTAAATGTTTAATATTTAGTTTACAAGGTTCTGCTGGGTTAACTAACCAAACAACATAAATCTAAGGATAAGAAGAGACAGAGATATAGAGAAATAAAAAGAGCAACCTAAGTAGTACTAATCAGCATGCCTTGATGCTACTCATCAGTCCAAACTTGGAACGGCTTAAATTGTGGCTTACTTACGAAATCGTCTTTGTTCTAAAAATCAGTGAAGCAAATCGGATTAAATTTGAACAGTATGTGGTGAAAAGGATAGGCCTTACAAATATTCACAATATTTCAACATTTAAAAAAAAAATTGAAATTTAGCCCCAACCATTTCCATTCATTTGGTATATCCCTCCGTTGCAATTTTCAAATATTCACGCGATTTGCGGCACACGGAGATTAAAACATTTAAGTTTGGCCAACTCGCTAAAATTACTATTCTAATATGAGTAGAGGAAAATTACTGTACAGATAATAAACTACGTGGATTAGAAACAATAACGAGCAATAATTTAGTAATTGATTTTTAAAAACAAAAGGCAATATTAGTATCAGGAGCTTTTTGTGGTTGAAAGACCAGTTATTCAAAGTTTCAAGGTGAACCTGCTGTAACGATTAAGGGAGCGGTCATTATTTATGCAGTGGGGAATGGAGGATTCAACTTTTTTTCGCAAAAATTTTCGCGTTCCCCCTCGCTTAAAAATCACACTCCCCCATTGATCATGCTGATTTCCCCATGTAAAAGTTCATGTTCCCCTCTCTCTCGTTGATGAAAAATTTCAGTTCCCAACCTCTCTCAAACAAATTTCGGGTTCCCCCCCCCCCCACCTCAAATCCTCCATCCCCCTGGCGTAAATAATGACCCCTCCCTAAGGACAAACTTGGAATGGGGGTCTTTTGACAGCGGGTTAAATAATAGGTTTTGTTTTCAAATTAGTGAACCGTGAGCAGCAAAAATTGGACCAGGATATACGAAACATTCGTCATTCAGGAATCTGTTATAAAATTTGAAAATTTCAGTAAATTTGAAATTACTAGCTACAACGGCGAGGATTGCAGTTATTTTGGGACATTGTAAAGCCAACTGAGTTGTTAACTTTGTCTGTTTTACGCAACAATCGGAGCTACTCTAACTATTACCTTACGTCACTAGAGAGAAAATGAATACCAACTGAACCGACTCGCCGCCAAAAAAGGAAAGGTGGTGCAATTTGTCTTGTTAATCTAGGAGCAATTTCACCTAAACACAAGACAAGGGCCTGCTCCGTGATTTTTGAGAAAAAAGTGGGGAAAAATGGACATTAGGGAATTAAGGGCATACGGTGATTTTTTGCAACTTAAATCGCCAACTGGGGCATCAGTGTACCCAGTAGTGGCATTAGCGATATCCTGGCCTGTTGGTGAGAATTCGTCTGTCTCTACCCTACATAGGCAGGATGAAAGCAACTACCTTGTCAGTTGGATGTTTGGAGAAGAAGATTATAGATAAACAGCTGAAATGACGTGTAGCACATGCACAAAAAGGCGAATAAAGGTAAAATGGCTGTATATGAAGGTGATTATTTGTTGAAAGGTTCTGTGTGAAGAAATACGTTTTGAGGCGTGTCTAGATTGAAAAGTATACTTGAACATTGTCATTAGGCAAGATAATGAAGCGGCTGTTCAAGAGACAAGTAGCCGCGAAGAACTTAGTTGACGGATAGCGACTAATATCTTTATGATGATCTAACCGTTCGAGGTTGTGTATGTAGCTGTACATGGTCCCATAAATGTAATAGGAGCGAATACTGGAGAGTTTTTAAATTGACGCCGGAGACTCTGAAAAGTTGCTCTGTGTTTTATAATCAGGAAGCAGTGGTTTACTGGAGAATATACTGGTGTGATGTTCTGTATCGTGGAACACAAAGACACGCTTGGTTGCGATGTTGGGCCCACCGATGACCGTTGAACTTTGTTAGTTCTCTATCGGGCAAGCCGAGAGCAGAGAAAATTACAATAACACCTCAAGTAATCAAACGATTAGACCTATTCAATAGCCCCTCCATAATTTGGTGGACACGATACATTCCCCTGCCAATGATCCCTGTGAAATTGCGAGCACATGGAGTATTGACAAAGCTTAATGTATTGTAGTCCAACCATGTTGTTGGCCCGATAAACCCGTTTTCCTACTACAATACATCCACCTGCCCAATGAATCCCTGTGTAAAGTACACTTGGATCGATTGCAGCTTATGTATTGTATCCAGCCAGGCCTGGTGACAAGAAACGCATTCAGTCCTACAATATAAGTCAAGCCTTGTTCAATGAGCACTGTGCAAATGCTGACATGTATATTAAGTGACAGCTTAATGTATTGTAGTCCAACCATTTTGGTGGACAGATAACACGTTCCCGACTTACCATACATCACCTGCAATATCCCTGTGTAAATGGCAAACTTGGATCGATTGGCAGCTTAATGGTATTGTCGTCCAGCCAGGCCTGGTGGACAAGATAGACGCATTCAGGTACTACAATATTTCCCTGTCACTGATCAGTTCAAATGCTTACATGGAGATTAAATTGACAGCTTATGTATTGTAGTTCCAGCCATAGTCCACTTCAATCTTTGAAAAATACTATACACCGGGAAAAAATTGATACAGAAGGTTTCCTTGCTGTAACTAGCAGTATAAACAGATCTCCCAAACAACATATCAAAAAGGTAGAAAAAGGGAAGCCTGGCAAGACATGGTAATTTGCATTTATCTTACATGGACGTATACAAACACCCATATTTCGACAAAGGTATATAGGTCATAAATGCATGTTTTTAAGAAGATTTCCCATTTTTATGTAGTATTTGAACATGTTTTACATGGCTATGCCTGCAAGGTGTGTAGCACTTGCAATTGATATATTAAAAGTGGAAAGTGATGGTCATTATTCAAGATGGCCGCATTTTTCCCGCCAAAATTAATTTGACCATTTTAGATGATTGGTCAGACTGCAATCGGGATGGGGAGATCTGTATTTAACAAATTATTATTCGAGAGTAGTTATTCAACACATTGGGTCAGCTGGTGCGGGGAGCCCTCCTTATGCGAAGTGATGGGTATATGTGCCTCGGCCAAGTGAAAATAGGGTCCTTTCCCAGGTCCCTTCAGATAAAATGGGATCATCCAGTATGAAACTTTAAGGAGGCCAATGATGTTAAAACCTGAAATTAAAATAGGAAATGTCTCTTTTTCAGAGTTCAAAACTTGCCAGGGAATTATAAAAAGCTGCCATGAAATTATAAATTTGTTAAAAATGTGCACGTAGGCTGCGAAAATTTTAATTTGGGTGTTCAAATTCTTTTAAAAAGTGGAGAATTTTATGCAAAAAACTTGTGATAAAAGTGGATAACAGGAAATAAGAAAATGGGGATCATTGTGGTAATCTATGTAAACATTTTAAAAAGGGGTCATTTGGTAATAGCCTGGGTTAATAGGTAGGACAGCAGCGTAAAAAGGCGGCCAAGCATTCTAGACGTCACCAAAGTCAGCATCTCACAGACATCAGGCGCGGATCCAGGGATGGGCGGAGGGGGGCGCCTCCCTGTAATTCCTGCAAATTCTGCAAAATCGCCCATTTCATTGACAGGTTACAAAACACCTTTCCTCAAGCCTTTCAACCCCCCAGTAATTTTGACGTTTTTCAAATCCTGGATCCGCCCCTGGACATTGACTACGCAGCTCTAACAGGGGATGTGATATCTGCTGCACAAGATCTACTATAAAGCAATCATTTGAGAATGCTGCAGATAATGTCAGCCTACATCTAAATGCCAAAGAGACTGAATGGAATACATGACCGTTAAATGAGGAAGAGAATCATCAACCTATCTGCAGTACACACGTACACAACTCAAAAAGATTAGACCTCAGTACTCGGTCCTATGTCGGACAGCAAGAAAGACTCAAGAGTTAAAGGGCGTGGCCTGATCGCTAATATTATCGTCCCCATACTCCAGATTTTAACGGAAGTGGTCAGCATTTGGTATTTGAAGAAAGCTACCATTTTTCCATTACCCTGTGAAATCTTAGGGGCTAAAGTGCTATTGGCTTGGAAGTTATGAGCGAAGATGTACCCCCATTTTGGTCGACCGATATTAATTTTACACATATCGGGCCAAGAAATCATTATTTTTAGCTCTCACATGAAAACGGGTTGAAAGATCAGCGCAAAAACTCTACAATGGGGTGTAGAGGTGAAGACATGCTATCAAGATGAAAACTTTGTTTACTTAAAACGGGTGTTCCCTTATATATATTGTATTAATAATCAAAAATATAGGCAAAATGGCACACAGTTTTATGCAAATTAGCTGTATTGCCATGCGTCCCTTTTCTACCTTTTTTGATATGTTTCGGGAGGGTTTATACAACAAAAGTTACAGCAATAAAACCTTCTGTAGTAATTTTTCTAGGTCATACCGTAGATTGAGTGGACTCTTGTGGGCAAGAGAGATGCATTCTAGGATTACAATAGGTTATATACATTCAACTTGTCAACGATCCCTGTGCATGCAGATGCTACACATGGATCTTTTGACAGCTTAATGTATGGTAGTCCTGGAATGTGTGTATCTTGTCCACCGACAAGGCTGATGATGGACTGATGTCAATATTGAATACTATTTATAAAGTTCTGGTGGCTGGGTTTCATTTTCTTGGTCTATGCCACGTATATAAACGCACGTGCACCACTATATTTGGGTTTGTCCTGAAGTTCTATATTTTCTTGCATCCTCCGGGAACTGGTCCAGGCCTATGATAGATGTGATTCAGGTCATAAATTTATAGGCCCGGTAACAATAAGTTCTAAAGATAACCCCGTTTTCAAGGAAATACGCACGATGTATGAGAAAAAAGGGCATTTTGACAGACACATTTCCCATAAAAGACAATTTGCTTAAAATTTATTGCCTGGTTCCTCTGTATGCTCGCAGGAACCTTGGATGGGCTCGCGTGGATCCCACTGCTTATATTAGCAGGTTTGGAATCTGGTTAAAAGTTTGATATGAACAACCTAAGATAATCATTACTGAGTTCAAGGGAACGAATCTTTTTCTATTTTCTTAATTAAACTTGAATATCTTGAATATCTTGGTGACCCTATTCCCTTATATTACTAAGTGTGAACGCTAAATACGCTCAATACGAGAAACCTTTAAGTCATTATTAACAAATCTTTCTAGATGAAATGCTGATTTCCTCAAACTTAAACCGTGCCAAACTCTCAATACGTTTCATGAAACAGTAATTATTCCTTATATTATAACAGTTTTGTATGAAAATTGACTAATTGAGGACTATGGTCCCTCATGCCTTCAACTTGATAAAACTACATAATTTCAAGCGTAAAAGGTCAGATAAGATGTCTTGCCAGATATAATCCTATTGCCTGATGCCACGGAAAATGCGATCAGTAGCAACAATAAACAGATACACTGATCAACTTTACTTGCAGTAATACTTAAATAGAACCAAACTGTGTTTTCTTTGTTTCGTGTCTGAATGCTAGTACCATATTCACATGGATCCATATGTTTAATATTTTCGAGCGCATATCTCAGTCATCTCTTCGTTTCCCATCATGTTATTATAACATTTAGAGCGCTGACACATTTGTTCTGTATTTAATTTGGTGCGTGTGTGATTGTGTATGTGCGCATGAATGTTTGTTGTTTGTGTGTGTTATAAGAACAATATTTGTGTATTTTAGAGTGAGAGTTTGTTTAGTTTAGACCTTTGTTGGATAGGTGTGTACGTATGTGCGTGCGAGCGCGATTGTGTGTGTAATGTGTGTGTGAGTGTGTTTGAGAGAGCGAAAGAGAGAGAACATGTGTGTGTGTGCGCGCGCGAAGTGGTGTTGTGTATTGTGTGCGTGTGTGTGTGCGTGTGTGTGTGCGTGTGTGTGTGTGTGTGTGTGTGTGAGGGTATGTGCATGACAAATCACTCTGTGGAGAACCAAAAATTTAATTCCTAAAGTAGCATAGAAATGTCAACAGAGAGCATCTATCATGTACAACTTTCTATTTTTCGGGCCCTGGACCTTGTTCGCCATCATGCGCCATTCTTATTCAGTGGGCGTGGTTTATCTTGTAAGCAAGAAATTTGATTGGATTAGGTCAAAGCTCCGCCCATCCATTACTGGGTAATAGATGGATAGTGCGTGCAGCATTTACGCGGTGTAGTCGAATATATGACACGCGCAAGCGGTGCGTTTATACTGCCTCGTGCATTTCGCGTTGGTACGCAAATGCAATTTAAGGCAGCGTGACGCGTGATTGGTTCTTTGGATTGAAACATTTCTTTTCAGAGGGGGTGCAATATTTAAATGAATAAAAAAGAATGATGTTAGAATATTTTGACAAAAATAAATTAAAATCGATAAAAAGCAAGGAATTAACAAAATTCTAAATACGAAGTGAGAATAAAAGATGAATTTTTTGTTGTGGCCATCTTAGATGGTGTCATCATAATGGATGGGCATCCAATTTTATCGTGGTGGATACCAGCTGCGCCCGCATCCACCTTATTAGATAGATCAGCGACTGGTCTATCCCGAAGCATACAATGATGTGCAATTGCTAAATGCCTATACACCAAGAAAAGGATTGGTCACAGTAAAAGGTTGTATCAGTCCATCCTACATTGCACCAGTTTGGGAAATTTCACCTTAATCGGGTCATGTGAATCCCACAAAAATCATATTCTTAAGACATAAAAACCCGGACTTTTATACTCATTTTAGGCACCCAAAGCGTTAGTACTTATGGAATGTTTAGCATGATTATAAAATGTTTGTGGTTCTCTTACTTCTTGAACACATTGTATATTCATTTTAAGTAAGATATGTGTTCTGTACATGCGGTATAGGCCACATTGCAAGCATTATCGGAGGGATTCTAAACACCATCTCGTCACAGATGAAGCGTTTCAAACGTTCGTTAGGATTAGGGGACTCAAGCGTAGGATAACTTAATTATTGCCAAAAACCGCTTTTTTTGATTCGCACAAAATTCATCCCGCCGACAATGGAAAACCATTTTTCCAAAGGACTTTTTCTGTAAAATTTGGCTCATAATAGCTGAAAATAAGTAACTTTTCATTGCCTGCCACAAAAATTGAAAAAAAGTTCCTCCAGTACGATGGGCAAAACAAGTTTTGAATCGAGCCACCAAAATGCTTATTTATGCTACGTAGCATGGCCGATTTGAATGTTCCTACCACAATATGCGTCAACTGATTAATGGCCAAAAATGTAGGTAATTAATAATAATTAAAAAACATGTGGGCCCCGTGGACCGCCCCCCCCCCCTTAAACCATTAAGTGTTAAAATGCCCGGTGTTTTTATTCTTAGGGAATTGCTGTACTTGTGTGCAAGTATGTTTTGTATGTTTTCAAATTGTATTGTTGTTTTGAGAGTAGACATTAATGCAATTTTACTAACTAAGAAAAAAGTGAAAAACTATTTTCCGAAGCACACTTTGCGCGCATGCCCGATACCTCTGTATAGACTTGAACTTTTCAGCAAAAAATTGAACTGGATGCTTAAACCTTGCTTTTCTGGATCGTCACAGCCTTATCAGAACACTTGTTGCCAAGGCCTAGCGGAAAGGTTTTGTTTGGTTCAGATAAACATTGGATCACGCCTATGGATATCTCTAACAGATGCTTGTCATAACATTAGATAGTTGACGTTTTGATCTTGTAAGATTATTTTAGCAGTATAGCTTAAGTGTAGACCTGAATGTGGCCATCTTGACATTAACATACGATAGAAAAATCATAAGAAAACCAAAAATGTACAATACTAATTTGTTGGTCTTTATTCATAAAGGGTTAAGCATTTTTCCTCTGTGTGTGGAATTATACCATAGATGATTCTAGAAAGAATTAAAATTCTTTACATACAGAACCACTTTGTTTTGTTTTATAGAACCTTTTGGTTTTGCAGAATGATTTCGTTGTGTAGAGAGCCATAAGGTCTTAGTTTTTTGTGTTTTTGTGTTCATTATGTACTTTGTTTTGTTTTGGTGTTTTAACGATTTTACGACTGTCTTCAATGTCTTGTATGCATTGGGTGAATTGAATGTCAAATAAATAAAAAAAATAAAAAAAATGTGTGAATTTTTGTAGGTTTACATGTGTATGTGTTGTACCATGTCAAGGATTGGCATGAACAAAGACATTCAAGCTTTTCATGTAGTAACTTA